>VZTX01003182.1:932779-961659 GCA_013400915.1 Pardalotus punctatus | reverse complement strand
AGATGAAATCAAAAAGTGAAAGAAAAAAAATCTTCCCTGTACGTCCACGCGCTGGCCCACCAGCTCAGGTGCAAAAGATGGGCTTTGATCCCAGTCTTTTGTACAGAAACAACCAGCAGAAACCACACCCACGTTACACGAACACCAAACAGGCGGAAAAAATGCGTTTCGGGGCGGGTGCACAGGGAATGCCTCACGGCCGCCCGGCCCCGCGGGAGGAGAGCAAGTTTGGGTGCTCTCGCTCGCCGTAGGAGGAGCGGGCCGTGCCCGGGCCATGGCGGCGCCCATGGCGGGGCCCGTGGCGCGGGGCCGGTTCGCGGTGGTGGGCGGCGGCATCGCGGGGGTCACCTGCGCCGAGAAGGTAACAGGGGCCGCGGCCGCGTCCCCCCCATTCCCCGCCCTGCCCTCTCGGGAATTGTCGCCGGCCGGGAGTTGTCCCCCGGGATCCGGCAGGCTCCCCGAGGCCTGGCGGGGCCCATGGCGGCCCTGTGCAGCTGCCCGCGCCGGCTGGGAGCCGCTGGCACCGGGACCGCCCCGCCGCCCGCGCTTCCCTGGAGGCGTAACCCCCTCGGGGTCAGCTTGTGTGCGGTCGTAGAAACAGATCTATGCAGAAATTGCATAAATATTCGCATGTATGCGGTAGTTCCGTACTGTTCCCTGCACCCCCCTAATCCCCATCTTCCCCGTTTCTTAAAAATGATTTGTCTCGCTTGTGAAAACAAAAACCAAACGCAGCCCCAGGATAGCAGTGTTGTGTAATGTCACGATATTTCTCTGTCTAGAAATACGTCTCAAGAGGTTCAAACCTGATAAGGTTANACACATGGCCTTTTAGGTATGTGAGGAGTTCCTTTGTATGTTGATTCTTGGAAGATTTGTGGATGGGATGTCTGGTAACAGGAGTCTGTCTTATCGTGGTTATCTGAGATTGCCTGAGAAGTTCTCACTTCTGTGTTTATTTGAGGTTGTCCTTGGGGCTGGAGTTATGGCTTCCTGGGGTTGAAGTCATCACATCTGCGCTTATCTTGTTAAGCTTATAATTTGTTAGTTGTATTTTAACATATCTTTGGTTAGTTAATTTTTTATCTATCTCTAAAGTAGAACAAAAGAAAAGCATTTAATAATAGTTACATTCCTACAACATAGAGGTTAGTATTATACACATAGCACTCATTATTTGCAAAAAGCCAATCCTTTAATATGCATTTATAACAGGTTATTTTGAAGCAGTTTACGAATGCTTCATAAAAAGAGAGCCACAACTTCCTAACTGCAGAAAGCTGGCACTGTGTGTGCCAGTCCGGAGTCTGGGACTTCAGGATTCCTGCAGGAATTATTCCTCGTGGCCATAAAGGACTGTGCTGCAGCCGAGCAGTCTTCAGGCTGTTCTGATGTGCTTCTTTTTATTAATACTGCTCAGTTTTTACCGGATCCATGTTTTAGGGCTGTATACCTCATCCAGCTCTCTGTGGGCCCAAGTCCTAAAAGTAAATTAATCTGTTTCTTGGTCTCAAGATTTTTGTCGGTTTTAAAGTAACGGTAACTGAAGGTAATTTTGTACCCATAGAATGAAATTATGTGGGTATTAGTTAGGTGAGGAATATTTTATTTGTTAGAGCTGCAGAGCAGTATAAAGGCTGTTGAGGATGCATGTGTTCTCTGGTGATGTCAGGGTGCCTCTCGATGGCATTCCTTCCCTCTGGATGGCATTCCTTCCCTCCAACAGCACCGCTTGTCTTGGTCTACCTGTCACCTTGCTGAGCAATGCACATTTAAAATGGGAATTCTTCCCCTTTGGCTTGGCGCCTTAAAAGTCTTGCATTGCTTAATAGCACCCTGAAGATGATAATCCATTTATCGGTTTACTAAATAGGGCTCAAAATATGCAATAGAAATCAGCATTTCCTCTGTGAAAATGAAACCTGTAAATAATTAGTCACTGCTGTGCAGTAAAAAAATCCAGCAACTGGGTGTCTCCAGAAATCACATGATCATTGTCTGATCCATCAGATGGCCTTTGGAATATTGTGACAGTAAAGTCATCCTTTACACTATGGCTGCAGTTCTGGAAGTTATATTTATGTGTGAATGAACTAAAATGTTGGGTCTCCAAATTCTCATCGTTCATTATCCTTCTGTTATCCTGAAGTAGTGCTTATTCAATAAGATTATAGATGATTAAAGTAATTTATTAATGCATACTGCTTTTCACCAGTAGTTTTATTGTGTTCAAGTCAAAATCTGATGATGACTCTCATCATAGTTTCTGTTTCTTTACAAGCTGGCTGCAGAATTTCCATCAGAAGACATTTTTTTAATGACAGCTTCCCCAGTTATAAAAGCTGTAACAAATTTCAAGCAGGTAAGAGAGAATTTTTCAGTAAGACATCTTCAGAGTTTATATGTGCACATTAATTTAGAAACCAGTGGTGAAAATACTCATGACTTTGAGCTTGTTCTCATATTAGTGTGATTGCAGTGGTGTTAGTAGGATTGATGAGCTATTTTATAGTGGTGTTAGTAAGACTGACAACCTATTTTATAATGATCCATTATTAGTAATTGGTGAATATATTCAAACCATTCAAGCAAAGGCTAAACCGGGCACTTACATGATTGAAGTGTGTTTTGAGTTACTGAATCTTTATTTCACTGCTTCATTAGTGAGTGCTCTGTTTTAAGCACTGAAATAGCATTGTAGTCTTGTTCATGTTTGAATTTGGGGCAGAAACATCCTTCTGACAAGTAACAAAAGAAGGGATAGCCTTTTGGGAAATTGCTTTGAGCTTTATCAGCTCCAGCAGCTGGTGAGTCAATGATATCTTTCCCGCTGGTTTGAAAATCAAATTGATGCAGGAATTCAGATTTGTGGCTAGTAGGGTCATTAAGCTGAATCTGAGAGCTCTCTGTGAGATTGTTGGAGTAACACCCAACTAAGGAATGTTTTCTGGAAGTGCAGACAGCAGTGCCATGAGTTTCCAGTAATGACATTTGCACAGTGCAGAGATCTGAAGTCTGTAATTCATGTCAGCAGAAATGTACGTATCTGAAGAATAAAGGAATAGCTAAGCACTCTTTGAAGGCAGCAGCATCTAAGTTTTTCACAGGAGCATCTTAATTTCTCTCTGAATTGCAAGCATGGTGTGGCTTCAGGTTCCTAGCTGTGTTCCAAAATCTCAATATTCAGTAAAGTAGCAGACCTGGAGGTTTCCATACAGCCGCTCTCTTCTGGTAAAAATCTCAAATTGGTATAACATACTTGAATGTTTTTCAAGTTCTGGTTTGCCTCTTTGGGGTTTTTATTTTGTTTGTCTGTGTTTGTTTTCTGTTTGGTGTTGTCCATTTTCCCCCAGGTCTCTGAAATATCAGGCAGTGGCTCTGGATGAGTAATTTTATCCAAGTTACAACAAACAGAAAAACAGGATTTTAACACTACATCAAATAAATTAAAAAGCAGCGTTAACAACTCTGACAATATTCTTACTTATGGAATAAAACATTGTAGCAGTTAGAGCAACTGTCAGGATTCTCCATTTTTGCTTCATTTCTGTTTTCAGGATTAAAATTCTCTGTAGTACTTTGACTCTTTAACCAGGAACAGGCATGAAATGATTCTGTATTGAAAAAGGAACGTTTAGCAGTTACATGATAACACATTTTCAGACAATATGGGCTTTATGTTGTGACATTTTTACTGGAAATGAGCACAGCAGCTTCTGTAACAAACTTTAGAAAAAGAGATGGAGAAATGATCCATATTTTTAAATACCTGTCTTTCTCCTACAGGTCTCCAAAACACTTGAGGAATTTGATATCGAAGAGCAACCAAGCTCCCTATTAGAAAAACGATATCCCAATATTAGAGTTATACAGTCTGGAGTAAAACAGTTGAAAAGTGATGAACATGTAAGCTGATATTTTCTTTTTTATTTGGTTTTTCAAGTTATGTATATAAAAATAATTTAAGAAGTAGATGAATGTTTAGGGTGAGAAATTTTGTTCAAGAACATTCTGGTTATTGAAGTGTTAAGTTACCAATATTAAAAGAAAATACTCCTAAGTCTAATTTCACTACTGCTTAACACTGTTTTTCAAGTAGAAATATATACAGGGGACAAAATAAATCTTGAAAGAACCAACACTTCCACATTTTCTTCCTTCTTTTCAGCAGGAAATACGGTGCAAGTATGAGCAATGGACAGCATGTACACACACTTGTTAGTGCTGTGTCAACGTGTTATTTTTCACTTCAGCATGTATGAAAAACTCACATTTACATCCAAAACTGGTTTTGCTCACTTTTAAGTTTTGGAGATGTAATTTCAGGTAGATTCTGCTAACATTCTGAATCCAAGGGTTTTCTATCATTACTAGGAAGATGTTCTAGTTTAGGTCTTGGCAGACACAAATAAATCACATATGTTGATTTGGAGGATCTTTTGCCCCAAACCACTTTAAACTATGCAGCTTCTAGTTTTTAGAACAGCAAGTAATGTCATAAAATAATAAAATGTAAGGTCTTTCTCAGAATGATGTAGCTTGCTTAGTCCTTCCACTTTTTCTTCAGCAAAGAACACATTTGCAGTATTTCCAGATGGTGTCCTATCCTGTGCCTGGTTAACACAGACCTGCTGCTGTTGTAATGTTTTCAATGAGATTCTCAATTGCTAACGTATAGTAGTGCATAGCTCTGTCCCTGGGGCCAGAGGGACATTGGTCACATGGAAAACACAGTTCTCTTTTGGTGAATACAAGGTGCCACCAAGTGGTAAACTTGATCTTGCTTGGAGTGCACTGTGTACACTTCCCATTTTATTGCTCATATATATATTATTTATGTATATATGTATATATATATATATTGCTCATATACTGGTGCTGAGGGATGGGAATAAATGACACATGAGCAGAGAGAGTGTGAAGGCTTGTTCCTTAAGCCCCTTACAGCTTTTAACATCTGCAAATTACTATGACATTAAGGAAAGAGAAAGCTGATGTTCTCTTAGATGTCTTGATTTAGATGAATTCTCTTAGATGAACTGATTTTTCTTTTCATTGTTAACAGAAAATTTACACTGAAGATGGGAAAGAATACATATATGAAAAGCTTTGCCTGTGTGCTGGAGCCAAACCAAAATTAATCGTTGAAGGAAACCCCTATGTATTAGGAATCCGAGATACTGACAGTGCACAGGTAAAAGTGTTCTGGACTTAAAAATGTGTAATATATTCCTACATCTGGTGCAAAATACCAACATTATTGTGGAGTGAAATGGAGAAACAGAAAATAATGTTTATTATTATATATTCTTAAATAGGAACATTTTCACCAGCAGAAAAACAGCCTTATAATGCCACTAAGTAAATTAATTAGCCACTACATTTGTTAAGTTTACAGATAGCTCATACACAGTATTTCTAACATGATAATAGGGAATAAACGATATTCTTTCACCCTCCAGGCAGAATCCAATCTGAAAATAAAAACAGGAGGTAGGCACCAGTAGAACCTTCCCTGGGAAGGTGTGTCTGGTACATGGTACAACGGGCTGCTTCTTACAGTGGAAAGCTACTGAAGGAATGACTTTTTATTCTCTTCTAGTTCTGCTGTAACTTCTCCTCATTGTACCGAAAAGAGTTAGTTAGAGTCAAAGATGTGGAAAAGTTTTCACCTGAGAAATGACTTAATAAGAAATTAAGCTTGGAAGCCAAAGGTGAAGTTTCACTGCTCTAGGTCTTCAGAATTAGAGGAGGCGGGGTGAGAGTGAGCACTGCTTCTCCATAACATGGAACTTCATCAAATGAGGTTGGACCTTGAGGATAAAAAAATGAGTTACATTTTCAAATAATCTGAAGTGAAACTGGAATTGTTGTTTGTTACAAGAAGAACAACTTCTGTTACAGATCTCAGCCTAACTATATGTCTATCAGTAGTCTGAGAAAATCAAAATAAGACTAAGAGCAAGAAAATACTGCAAAGGGTGTAGTTGATCGGTGTGAGGGAACATGCTCTAAGTTCTAATTGACATCTTCCCTTTCTTAATGCAGGCTTTTCAGAAGAATTTGGCCCAAGCTGAGAGGATAGTGGTGGTAGGAAATGGTGGCATTGCCCTTGAATTAGTGTAAGTAAACAATTAAGATTTTAAAGGATACAAATTCAAATAGCATCTTTAACAATGCAATGTTAATTCTAGTGTACATGAATTTGGGAGAAGGTTGACTTAAAAAATTGTAGTTCTTAAAGCATTTAGTAGCAAAACTGGTTCAGTTACTTTTTTCACAGTACAGTGGTTCTTACTGACACATAAAATTAGGAAAACTCCAGAAGAAGCTTTGGCACATAGGTATCAGGAATATACAGTTCATGTTCCACATAGTGCAAGCAAGATCCAAATGCCTATTTTTAGCAGTGGGAGTCTGGCAGAAATGCACTTCTTTTTCATTATGGGGAGCAGGAAATACTAATTATTACTATTACAAATTTGATCTGCTCCCCCCTCACCCCCTGCCCAAGTTAAGTCAGGGTTGTGTTGGTGAGAAAGTATGACTTGCCAACTTGAAGAGGTAATTTTTTAATGACTTCCTTATGTAAATATTTAGAAGGCTTTGATAGGTTGGAAAGTCTTGGATCCCTTTGTTCTGGCTTCTGGAAGGAAACTTGACACACTTCTGCTTGTATTGCTAACAGTCAGATCCTTTTCAGACGGTCTGCCACTTTATCCCTTGGTTAAATGTCCACAGGTATGAAATTCAAGGCTGTGAAGTAATCTGGGCTATCAAAGACAGAGCCATTGGGAACACTTTCTTTGATGCAGGAGCAGCTGAATTTCTCATTCCAAAGCTCACTGCTGAAAGCCGAGAGACTCCAATTGAGTGTAAAAGAACCAAGTACATGGTGGAAGGTATGGAGGTTTAGTTTCCTGTTACTGCAGCAGCAGCATTTCATATCAAAGGTGCTCTTAAAATCAGTTAATTTAGCAGGTTGGAATAAGGCTTACTGCTACCATTAATGGCATTTCCTTCTTCAAAAACTGAAAGCAAAAAAGCAATATAAAAACCCATCCTGAATTCATGTAGACAGAATGTAATACAGTTACTTGCCCACTGTAAAAAAGTGCTTACCTTTGTGCCAAATTTACATTAATTCTCTGCATTCCTTCTGCTGAAGAACTTGTTCTGTTTTCTGCGATGTTTTGATATGAATTACATCAGTGTTACATAGGAAGGAGCTGTCACATAAGATATTGGAGGAGCAGATGAAACCTCACAGAACATTATTACAGATGGAATGAAACTGCGGTCTCAGGAACAACAATTAACTAGGAGTGTATGAGCAACCATCACACAAATATATGTATGACCAAAGTCGTAACAAAAAGAAGAGCATGGTTCTAGACACTAGGCAGGAAAAATAAGGATATTACACACCTTCATCTTCCCTTTTGACAGCCAGATGGTATTTTTCTATTAGTTGAGAATTCTTGTGCTGCATTCTATGGACAAGGAAGGATGCACACTAAATCTGATATATTCCATCTCCTTCCTTCAGGAAGTGAGGACAGATCCACAGCAGCACCTGACAAATTGGGCAGTGCCTTAGGCCCCGACTGGCATGAGGGCTTACACCTTAAAGGGACTAAAGAGGTATGGCTATAACCTTGCTTTCATATTTATTTGAATCTTGTGGGCATGAACACTGTGAAGTTTTATGTTTGCAATAAAGCCAAAATCCTCACTTTTTTTTTTTTTTTCATTTATGAATTCTTTAGCTGTTAGGTGTTTGCATCTGTTTTGCATTTAAAAAATGATCTCTCAAGGGTGATCAGTCACAGATTCGACAGAAATGGCTTTACAATACCAGCTAAAGGATGTTTAGGATATTTAGCAGCTTAATTAGTGGTGGTTTGGCTGTTGGAGGCTGTGGAACTGTATTTGTGTAAAACAAGGCCCAAATTCACAAAACAATTTAGACAAACAGGTAACTTGCCAGCTTCTGGCTTGAGCTCAGGATATGGTTGAAATGTGGGTTGATAGTACAGAATATTTTTTCTTTTTACAGTGTTTAGAACATAAACAAGTTATTCTTACCAGAATTTAATTCATGATAGAAAAACAAAGGATTTGCCATCCTGAAGACAGGAAAGATGAGTTTACTTTATTCTGCTCTGATAAGTTTTGAACTCTCTTCCTGTAAACTCAAGGGAACTTGAATATGTTTTCTGGCATACCAGAAAAATCTAAATTGTTATGAAATTTCAAGGAAGATCAGATACCTGCTGAAAAGGCTATGGTTAGATCTGTGCCAAACAGAGGAAAAAGTGTGGGAATTCAGTTAGTGGACTGGGATATATGGGGGGATGTTTCCAGCTTAATAATACCAATTTAGGTGGAGGTGTACTTGCTATTAACAGTCTCGTGCTTGATAATCATTATAACTTTGTCAATCTTTCTTTAGTTTTCTCATAAAGTACATATTGAAATACTGTGTGAAGTAAAGAAAATACACTTACAGCAAGAATTTATCCAACTGCAGCAGACTTCCTTGACTTTTCCTAAAGGAGAGAAAAATGTAGAACCAGATGAGGGTGAGTGCCAGTGCTGATAAAACATTGGAGATAAATCTGTGCTGGAGCATGTTTGATGTTGTTTGCTATTTTAAAGCAAATACAGATTTAAAAAATAAATCCTTTATCTCTATAAATTGAGGTCTAGCAGTTTGTAGTAATCAAATTTATGGGCTACAATTAAATTACGAGATCCTATGGGTCAGACTCTTTTTTTCACAAAGTAACTGAAATTCTGTATGCAGAATATTCCATCCTTACCACAGTCCAATCAAGTAATATTTTAATAGTGGAGTTAGAAGAAAAAAAAAAAATCAACATTTTGTGTCAAAACTGAAATAAACCTTCAAAGTAGAGGAAAATACCTCTTTTGTCATGGATAATTATGCCTATAAATTCCACCTAATTAAAATTAATATTTAAAATACTATTTTAGTAATCAGTTACTTCCAGCATAAGTCAAATCTGTGATGTTCTCTTTGCTTTTGAGGCACTTCCTGTGCATCTGTAAATTTATACATAAAAGAATATTTGGCAATTGCACACTTGAGAGAACCTCCCACAGGACGCAGTATTTTCCCTTTATAAATGAGGGCTTTGATTCAGGAAAATTCCAAAGTTATTAGTAGGACTTGGAGCTAAGATCCAAAATATTTTTTTTTCTCTAGTTCTGAGTGACACTAAGACATGTTATAGGTGACCTCTGATAATTTTCTCTTTTTTTTTTTTTAATTTTCATTTTTCTCTACCTATGTAGTTACCTAAAAGGTTTGGGTTTTCTTTCTTTTTATATCATATATTATCATAAGACATAATTAATAAAATAACTTCTGTTGGTTACATTCTCAGGGCAAAATTTTCCCCTTTTTCAGTGCTGTGGCCTGTATATGTGGAACTAACTAATGGAAAAATTTATGGATGCAATTTCATTGTCAGTGCAACTGGAGTTGTGCCAAATATTGAACCATTTCTTCATGGCAATAATGTAAGTATGCTGATTTCTTCTGGAGCTTTTTAAGTAAGGTGAAAGAAATTTGTCAGCTGGTTTATGCTTCTGTTCTGACACGAAATGTGGGTTGCTAGAGATTTAAATATTGTGCAGCATCTCAAAGTAAGGCAGGTACATTTATAAGGAAAGATCCAACATGGTCAAAGTGTATTTGGTGGTCTTGGTTTATTATGTTGTTCCCCACACGTATATACACAGTATTTATGCAGTGTAAACTGTTAAATTAAGCCTATACAAAGAGAGAAAAGCATCTGTATAATTGGAAATGTGGCAAAAATGTAGACTAATTTTCATGTTAATTCTGCACCATATTCTTACCTTATAAATCTTGACTATTTTTTTGGGAAGGAAGCAGTTATTCCCAGTATTTTTTCATCTGGGACACTGAGCTGTCACAGTGCCCATGTTCATTGAGGGAAGTCACCCTGAAGCAGCACCCAAACGTGGATGGTGATTCCGGAGTTTGTAACTGCTGTGTGAATTTCCAGGCCTTGAGATCATTCTGTCTCTGTGTTCGGTGTCTGCTCAGCAACAGCTAAAACATTCTTGGGTTATTAACACTGTTTTTGTCACAAATCCAACAAATAGCCCCATACAAGCTACTAGTAAGAAAATGATCCCAGACAAAACCAGGACGTTGGGGTACTTGGTGTTTAGTGTTACCGTCTGATTGGGAGTAGAAGGCTGTGCTCTGATTAAAGCAGGAGAAAATGCTGAAAACATAGATCTGACCTTGAGCCATGAGATACTTCCAGGCCTATGCTATAAGCTCAGATCACGAATCAAGTTTTTGCAATGGTATTTTCTTGCCTTGGCAAAAATACAAAATTAATTCTTAAGACTGGGTGTTCTTGTAACACACAGTGTGACTTGAAATTTGGCAAGCCCTGTTACATCCCTGCCTAGGTATCAGTAATAGTCCTTAAAAACCTGTGCTGTACTCTGGAAATAATAATAACAATAATGCTTTGTACCTTTCATGGATGTCTTGCCCCTTGGGATAGTTTCATGTTAAATAATAAAGTAACAGATGATTGCTTATGGTGGAGGAAGGTGAATGACTACGTTAAAATGATTACTTTTCTCCTTGCTGATGTGTGCAAACCCTTCAGTTTGCTGTGGGTGAGGATGGAGGACTGAAAGTAGACAAGCACATGCACACGTCGCTGCCAGATGTGTACGCAGCTGGAGACATCTGCACGGCGGCGTGGGAGCCGAGCCCCGTGTGGCACCAGGTACAGCCTCGGATGAGTGTGAGCCACAGTCACACACACCAGGGCACCAAGGAGTGCAAGGTTAAGCAAGTGGATAATCCTGGGGTGTTGATGACAGTTTTCTGGAGGTGCCTGGAAACGGAGCTGGCCAGCCCTTGTGATTGTTAAAAACACAGAGTATGCGCTGGAGAGAGCAGTGAGTGTGGTCATGGCACAGTGATGGTCCTGTGGCTCAAACCTTTCCAATTTTCCCTTTCAGATGAGGCTGTGGACCCAAGCTCGGCAGATGGGATGGTATGCAGCAAAGTGCATGGTAGCAGATGCTTTAGGGGAATCTATTGATATGGATTTCAGCTTTGAACTATTTGCTCACGTTACAAAATTTTTCAATTACAAGGTAAATTACAGTCTAATCATCTTAAACCACTGAGTAACACATGCTGCTTGCTTATGTTCACTTGCTGACACTGAGCTTTAATATTGACAAAACAGGTTTCTTTATATAGTAATTAATCTTAGCTTAGCTTTTCTCCATTCATACTAATGTATATGGTATTTAAAGAGGACGATTTTCGAGTCTATTGCGGATTTGCAAGGCAGTGGTGGGGAGGGACCCTAGGGACACGTATTTTCCCCGTTTGCATCACTTTTGAGGCCTAGAACTGTTGCCATCAGAAAATACTAAAAATCACTACAATGTTCTAATGAGAGCTTTTTGTTTTCCCTTTTCCTTCTGCTAGGTGGTGGTTTTGGGAAAGTACAATGCTCAGGGCTTGGGCTCAGACCATGAGCTGATGCTGCGATGCACCAAGGGACACGAGTATGTGAAAGTGGTGATGCAGAACGGCCGAATGATGGGAGCCGTGCTGATTGGGGAAACGGACTTGGAAGAAACCTTTGAAAATTTAATTTTAAATCAAATGGATCTTTCAGCCTATGGCGAAGATCTCCTAAATCCAGATATTGATATAGAAGATTATTTTGATTGACTAATACGCCTTTTCCATTTTGTATCAAGCTTTGATACCAAGTAATACATCTTATAAAACTGCTTTCTCAGAATTACCAGAAATGAGGGGTAAATGCAATTCTGTATTATAATGATTTTGGGTTGATCTTGCCCAAATACTGGCTGGGTGCTGCCAGAGGTGCCAGCTAATGCTGCAATCTCTGTCAAGCTGGCTCATATGAACAGAGAACAGCTTTAGGGCACAGGGTGCTCACAGCTCTTGGTACCTGGAATGTGCATTACAAGTATATGGCCTTACTCCTTTTTTTTTTTCTTTTTAACCCCCATAAGTTTACTTCTGAAATAAATGTATTTTCTACTCCATTAAGTACAGAACACAAGCTTTGCACAATGAAAGCCAGGATGAGATGTCAGTTGAGAGCAGCTTTATAACTCTTGTCCCTTCAGCTGTGCAGGTGGCAGGGTAGAGCTGCACTCCATTCCATACTGCCCTCCCTGGACAGCAGTTACTGCATCCTGGTTTTTGATTTTGTTCTACAGTTGCTGCTTGGGAGTTGCTATTTATTTAGGGTCAAACTGAGAACAATGTCTTGTACTCCACTCACTGCAAAGGTGGCAGTACAGATTGGGACTTCTCCCAGACAAATCACTTTATTTTTTTTAGGAGAACGACTGTTTTTAACTAAATTAATTCAATTTTTGGCAAAGGTCTCAGCTAAATGATGGGTGAAGGACTATAGGCTTTAGTGACTGTTGCAATTGTACCAGAAAAATAAAGATGAAGAGCATGTTCTTAATGATACTTGTTTTATATTTTTGTTATACATGTAAGTGGCGGGGGAGGAAGGGAGAACCAAAATGCAACCACCCAGGTCTTGTGTTTATTAATGAAACTGAACTTGCCTTTTTGATCTGTGGCTGCTAAGATGTTAAAAGTAAGTAAATAAAATTGAATCTAGCACTCATTGTACATGCCTGGGAATGCCTGCAGGGAGCAGGAGCTGTTTAGTCTTTCCCAGGCAGGCAGGTTGTCTTGTTTGTAAACTAAATTTAGGTGTTTCTGAAAAGCACAGAAGTCATACATTTCTATTTGAATAACAAGCCAGAGAAATCCAGTTCTAAAGGCAACAGA
The DNA here is from genome assembly GCA_013400915.1 of Pardalotus punctatus. NCBI lineage: Eukaryota > Metazoa > Chordata > Aves > Passeriformes > Pardalotidae > Pardalotus > Pardalotus punctatus. The sequence goes on along the minus strand of VZTX01003182.1, from coordinate 948,770 downwards.
AGGTGGCCAAAGGGATAAATACACATAATATTTCACTCAAATATGCCACAGTGGGTGCAGGGACACATCTCCCTGCTCAGAGCTGCAGTGATGGCAATGCCCACGTGGGCTGGAACAACCAGCCCTGGCACAGCAGCAGCTTTGACCCAGGCAGGGCTCCAGAGGAAGGATGCTGCAGCACCCCAAGTCTCCGGCTGTCCAGTGTCACTCCCTGGGGCTGGTGACAGCAGCTGCCCTGGGGAAGCTGTGCCCTGGCTGCAGTGCAGTCACTGGTGAAGGAGAGTCACCTGCACAGCAGGCAGAAGGAACAGGAGGTGACAGTGTCTTCAGAGACACTGCAGAGCTCAGGACCACCGAAGTCCTGTGCTCAAAGGGATAAATACACATAATATAAGCTCACAGGAGCAGTGGGTGGAGACTCCCACAGGAAGGAAGTCTGGAAACCTCTGGATCTCTGGAAGTCCTTTCCAGACTGCATGATCCTGCAATAGTATTACTACATACTACACTGCCAACACAGTTAAAAAGGCAACATGGGCATTATACAGGTTTTGTAATCATTGCTGCATCCTATTATTTTGATATGAAACACTCTTCCCTTTGCTACTAGCCTTCTAGATTTGACAGTTTTTAAAGATACTTGTTCCCTGTTCAGTGTTTATTAAAAATCCCATTACTAAAGCACCAACTGAACTTACACACTGTATTGTCCATGGTTGCATGATTAGATCCTAAATGTAATTTGTGACACTCAGTCAATAACTACTGGTTGGTCATTTCCACCTGCCTGAAGCTTAGGCTTCTTTGCTTTTAAGTTAGGACTACAGCTGGGCCGTTTATGTTCCTGCGATTTCTTCACCACTGAATTTTGGACAGTCTTTGATACAGTCTGGGCATTTTCTCTGCTTCCTTTTGAATTTGAAGATTGAGATGGTTTGACCTGTAAGATATAAAGAGTTCAATTAAAATTCTAACATTGTTCTCCTTCTATTTCCATGTTCCCACATGAGAGAAAATACTTATGAGGTTGATTACATTACTACAAAAAACATTTTGAGCAGATACTGAATCATTAAATTAAGCTATAATGGAGAAGATATCTATATAGCAAATCAGTAGAGATCTAAATACCTTGGAAACATTTTTCCTGTTTGTTATCCCTTCTATGGTGATGAGGTGTCCTTCATTTTTCAGCAGCCGGGCTTTTGGTCCCACCTTCAGGTAGGATATTGTAGCAAATGCTGTGAAGCTGAAATCCTCCCTGCATGAATTAAATCAGTGTTATAAGGGAAGGCTGGAGATGGGGAGAAAATCATAGAATCATTAAGGTTAGAAAAGACCTCCAAGATCATCAAGTCCAACCATCAACCCAGCACCACCACTAAACCATGTCCTCAGGGACCATATCCACATGTTCTGTGAACGCTCCCATGGATGTGACTCAGCCACTTCTCTGGGCAGCCTGCTTCTATCTCCACACTCTTTCATGGTGAATGGGGCACATTAACCCTTCTGATGGATGTTCCAAATAGCAGCTCCTTTCTGCTTTATCTACTCAAGTAGACAGTCAGTTGACTTAGAGCTACTCTGGTCAACACTTAACATCGTTCAGTCTACAGACCTTTACACACATAAAAACACTCAGACACACTTGTTCATCTCTTGAAAAGCGTGGAAGAAAACGAGGAAAACAGATGTAGTAAGTCATCTGCTCACCATCTTAATAATATTTTTTTAAAAAGCTGTACAAAGAGATACAAAGAAAAATTATGATAAAGGGAGTAGATATTTGTAGATGAACATGTAAAATTATATGAGAAGACAAAACACACAGCACACAGACAGCTCACAGAGGCAGCACTGTTGTTATTTTCACTATTCTTTCTTAAAATGTCTGAGTACCACTTTCCACATTAGCCAGTCTTTCCTGACTTAGACATCGTGTGGGCAACCCCATTTGCTTTCCTTATCCATGGAACGTGAATGAGATCTGTATAAACTTCAGATTTCTCCAAAATTAATCCTGCTGCAGATTTAAACACTCTACCTGAATAAAGAAGACCCCAGCTTTTTAAAACTGCACAGGATGTAACATTCAAATGTTCCTGCAACTTTTGAAATGGAAATATACCCATACTTGAAGGGGTTTTAAAAATACATTAAATTAATTTGAAATAAAAACAAAACTAAAGAATATATCCATTAATATTATACAGAAGTAACAAGAGAGCAAAGAAAAAGGAGTACTTGATGTTAAAAAACCAAACCATACAAAATAGTTCTCTTACATACTTCAGATACTGCTGCAGCAGTAAATGGGCAATAATTCTCTCCAGCTCCTCTCGAGGGTGCTTGGGTGGAGTAACTTCAGACACCCTGAATTTGGACACACCTTTCCCAGACCAAGCATCGATTAATTTCAGTGGGGTGAGTTTCTCACTCATGCTGTCAGCTTGCTCAAGGATCTTGATTAGATCCCTGCAGTATCCTGTCACATCCATCTTCTCACATGCTGCAAGTAAAAGTGAAGGAACATTTAAATAGAAAGTTCTTTGAAGTTATATATATAGTTATATATAACTATAAATACATATCTTTGTACTGTATAATAGCAATGCTTTGTTTTGTTTTTAAACTAACTTAACAAATAAAGCTGTAACTTTCCTTCTGTCAAATCAGGATATATTTATACTCACATATATTCTTCTCCATTATTGAAACTGCCACCTGACAAACATTTCTACTTGTATTTAATGTTACAAAGCACAAGTTATTTCAAAGCATAAAATTTGCAACGTAGCTACTAAGTTACTCTACAGCTGGATTCCTTTTCCTCACCCACAATATTTATTATGAAAAGATTAGAGAGCACAAAGAAGTGAAGAATATAAGTGAGACATTTCTTCTCTCAAGACAGTTACGGACAAAATGAGACAGACACAAAAAACAATAATTACATTATAGTAATTAGCTTCATGATCAATAATAATTACAAGCACCATGTAGTACATAATGATCATCCTTCTACTCCATGATCAGATCGTGGCACAGAATTACCCCAACGGCCTCCTCTGATACTAAGGATTAAGTACTGAAAAACAAGTACTACTGCTAAGTTTCCTTAGAACTTGCTCAAGTATCAAAAGGCCCTGGAGGTGAAGTAGCAGTAAACAGGATGTATTTCAACTTGATTTCATCACACAGCTCCTGCAAGCCTTGGGGACAAGCCAGCTCCATACTTCTCCCCTCTTCTGATCCCAGTATAAATTTCAGCTAAGGCCCATTTCTAATTAGGAGATAACAAAACATTGTTACTTACAAGATTTCTCAAGACTTTTATTATAGAATTAACTGTATAATGAAAAAAAGTTAGATTTTGGGTTGTCCACTTTATACCCAAAAAAAATAGACGAAAATAAAGTCTAGTTATGGGAAGAGCTTTGAGCACAGAGTCATTCCTAATTTTTTTCAAATCGATCACTATATTGCAAAAAGCATCTGGATAAGAGATGTGATGCAAGGAGATGGTATTTTCCACCTATTCCAAGAATTCACCTAGATGGTGCTCAAAGCACTTTAAGGTGATTTTTTTTGTCCAGTTAGAGATGCCCAAGACCAACTTTCTCTCAGCTCTCATTTCAGATCTTTCTTGCTTTCTATTGGGCACAGCGCTCACTTTTCAACTTTTCAACAGCAGCAACAGACGCTTTGTCCATCCTTTGAGTCTTTCAACTTTCTGATGGGTACCAAAAATCACAGCAAAACCTTGGATTAGTGATCACTTGTTCTGCACACCTGTTCCTGAGCCAGGAACATCCTGTGAGCATGCAGCACTGAAATCCTCAGGGATTTTTCCAGGCAAGTTGTGAGAGGATGTGCAAGCTGCACCATCTCAGAGCCTAAGTGTGAACAATCTGGCATGCAGGGCCTCCTTCTCAATAAAGCTTCCACACCCAAAGAATACCTGAAACAAAACCTCACACATACCAGAATCCTTTTAATACAGGTAAGCCAATCTCCCCCTTGCCCGAGCTTCCCTTTGGGGAGCAGGTAAACAGCTGAGCCTCAAAAATACCGAAGTGTCCAACTTCAGGCAACAAGCCAAACCAGGAAGTATCCTGCAAAACACCCTGAGCTTGACAACAGCAGGCCACCAAAAACTGATATTCATAAAATCTGCACCTTGAAAACAGGCAGTAATACATGCACAGGTCACAAAATTTGCTTATAGCTTTTCTATACCAGGTATTTCTTTAAATCAACTTTTTCCATGTTCTCTGCCCTTTACCTACCAGTCTCTCTACAGCAGTTATCACACATTTTGTTGCAGTTTGCAGAATCCCAGACTTCATCAAAGTGATGGGCTATGAGCACCCGGCGACACCTGAAGAGCAGAGAGCAGAGGGAGACTATAGAACCCAAGTGAATATATAACAACTGTGTTATACATCATGAAAATGACAAAGAAGGTCCCTTGGGACAGCTCAGATCTCAACACAAGTGTGAAGAATTCTTACAGGAAAAATCTGAAAACAAAATAGGGCAACACCAGCATTCCCTATCAGCTACGCCAACAAAAATAGAGATTAAACACTGCTGTAGGAACAGTTTGGTTGAAGCAGAAGAATACAATCTGCAAATTCAAGAGAATGAAAAACGGCAAGATTATGAACTCATTGCTACACTGAGGCCAACAAAGGCTTTACTGGATGCACCAGTTGCCCACAACACACATACAAGTGTTTTCCATGAAGTAAATAGCTCAGTGGAGCAGGGGAAGTATGAAACACGTGGATTCCTGTGTGGCCATTAAACACTATAGCTTAGAATCAAAACCAAAGCATTCCAGTTTTTCCTCTGACTGGGATTTGAAATCCAAACAGTGTTCATTGACAGATATTTCACCTCAACATAACCACTTCCAGAACTGTATCCTGAAGCTGCCAGCTTGCTTATGTTTTTGTGGGTAGTTTTGTTTGGTGATGGGCTCATTTTGGTTTTGTTTTTGGTTTTTTATTTTGTTTTGGTTTTTTTTTTCAGATGCCTTCTAAAAACCCCAACAAAATTAGCCTATTTAAAAACTAAGCAACCAAGCCACCACAGCAACTTACTTGTTCATATTTTGGCAATAAGATACCATATCATACAGCTTCTCTTGGCCAACGTTTTCCATCACTACCATTGAGCTGATTCTGAATATATCTCCAAACCCATAATACAAAATGCAGTCAGATTTTTGGTCATCTCTACCTGCAATGCATTAAAATGAACAGAAAATTAAAATCTCAACCAACTGCCCCTCAAGTTCCTTGAAAAGCTTTTCTCCACATAGATTCAAATCTGCCTTTAAAAAAGTAATGAGATGCACAAGATCAAAAAAACAAAACACCACAAAACGTATGGGGGAGTGGTATTTATTGCTGCTATACACTGATCAATTCTTAAAATTCCCTGCTCCAGACTCCTCATCCTACTTGTATTTCTGAAATCCATCCATTAAACATCATCTAGAGACAATCTGAGCAAATCACACATCCCAGTCGCTATAAAAAATTAAAAATCGTGTATCAAATCCATGTCATGTTATTCTGGTAAGCCACAGATGTCATAGAAATCAAGTAATTAAAAAAATGCTGAGTGGAGGTCTAGCTACCCAGTTATTCTTTGTTACACTGCAGTAGAGGCCTGGTCATGAATACAATTTATATTTAAAGCCTCTTTACACAGGCAGTGTTGTTACACCCTTTGAAACCCACCTCAAAGGCAAGAGACTTTGCATAAACGCCTGGAAAACTGAAGGAGTTTTACTGGTTTAATAGGTGTAAATGGCAGCTTTGCAAAAGCCATTTCCTACAATACCTGCACGTCCACTCTCTTGGTAGTAGTTTTCCATGGACTTACTCATAGAGTGATGAATTACAAACCTCACATCAGGTTTATCAATTCCCATGCCAAAAGCAACTGTTGCTACTACAACCTGGAAAAAAGAAAAAGATTAAGAAATCATCAAGGTACCAAACCACAATTTGTTTAAATGGGACATAAGTTTATGAAAAGTATTTACTTAACCTGGATTTGATTTGTTGCCCATCCTTTATGAACTTTGGTTTTATATTTAGCATCCATGTTTGCATGGTAAGTCCCTGCCTTGATTCCCAGCTTCTGCAAACTCACAGTAACTTGCTCAGCATCCTTCTGAGAAAAACAGTAAACAATTCCTGCACAGAAGTGAAAGAGGCCTCACTGTAATGCCTTAAAAAGGCAAACGATCCCCAATACTAAAAAACAATTGTGAAAGTTTTATTAACTCATAAAATAAATAATTAAAAATGATCCTACTGTCTTTGTGCCTATTTAGTCCCTAGTATTGGTATACATGAAGGAAACTTCAATTACCAGCTTGGACCTGAAGGCTAAAGAGGAAATGCAGAGGCCAATGCGTACAATCATGGAAGTATTCTATTAATGTTCAAGGAGAACAATGCTTATTAAAGCTTATTTAAAGGGGTGTTATTGCTTATGACACCTGAGGTTTCAGTTAAATCTGCTTTTTGTCATTGGTCAGGCTGGGCTAAATCAGGGATTACACACAATGCCATGTGATTTGTGATCATCTTAGCACAGCTTGTACTCAGGGAGCTGCTACTCAGCCACAGAGCTCCAAGCAGAGCCAGGGACAGACTGCTGCTCCGGAAACCTGGCTTCTGCTGCCTTGGCAAGAAGTCTCTCCTCTTTATTTCCACTACATAATTTATTGATTATGCAAGTCCAACTTTTACAATTCTGCTTTTATCTGCAATTCACCCTACAATACCCATTCTGGGCACTGAGTAACAGATGACTCTTATGATCAAATATGAAAAAACATGTTAAAGATAACAAGTATCCTGACACATGGATACTAAATAATGTGTGATTTCAGAACATAGAGGCAACCTTTTCTGAGCCTTGCTTTCTACAATCTTAAAACTTCCTATTACTCTTATCTATGTAAACATTACTCTGTAGACTTCAACATTCCAGTTCAATACTTCAGAAGATACAAGTAAACAGTAAAGACATTTAAATGCTAATGAACAAAGAGAGAAATTATTCAAGGTATGGATCTTGCTACATTTCATTTATTCTAATGCTGGATGTTTAATGGATGGTGAAGGCAGAATTTCTCTATATGCTTCAAGATCACTTGAAAACATCCCAACATCCTTGTAATGCTGAAGGTTATGAAAAATAACATATACCTTTTTTGACAGTTTTTACCTGACAGTCCTTTGTATCTTCCATTAATGGTCTTAACTATGTCCTCAATGAAATCTTCATTATTTGAAGGCTTATGCCGAACCTCAAAAATATATTATGCACACATTAGAGTTCAAGTGGGCAGTCTGTCAAACAATTATTCTACTTTTTCCAGTGTAAACACAACTATTCCGCCATTTGAAAAAAATTACTATATTCTCTTTCTGAACAGACAGATTACAACTCAAAAGTCCATAGAAAAATAAACCCCAAAACAAACCCACAAGCTTTCTCCATGAAGAACAATAAAAGAATCTGTGACCAAAGTGAAAATACAGCACCACACAATAATTCACAACCTTTCTGCCATCATAGGACATATTTTCCAGCAGGTTGCAGCAGTCTGAGCCTGCTGCCTGCCTCTCTCCTTGCAGGAAAGAGCACAACATCACTGCAGCCAAACAAACAGGTAACAAGACCTACCTCATAGTAAAGGTTGGGCCGGTTGAAGGAAGCAGTAAAGGTAATGCACTTCTGAACATGCAAAATGTTCTGGGCATCCTTTAAAACATGATTGGTAGCTGTTGCTGTCAATCCAATCAAGGGAGTATTGGGAAACTGTCTTTTCAAGATACCAAGAGACTTGTAGTCTAAGCAGGAAAACAAAAAGGGGAAAGAAAAAGATTTCTCATACCACAAATGTAAACTTTAAAAATACATTCATGTAGATAGTATTTGAGGTAATACTGCAATAAATGTTATTACTGATAATCTACTACTGAACTAATTGATACAAATGAAGTAATACACAGGTTGCACTTATCAAAGCAGATGTCTTCTAATTGAATTTTAAAGAATCAAATCACAGAATCATTTGGGTTGGAAGAGACCTTAAAGACCAATCTCACTCCAACCCCCTGCCATGGGCAGGGACACCTTCCACTATCCCAGGTTGCTCAGAGCCCCATCCAGCCTGGCCTTGGACACCTCCAGGGACACGACATCCATGACTTCTCTGGGCAACTGTTCCAATCCCTCACCACTCTCACGGTAAAGAATTTCTTCCTAATATCCAATCTAAACCTACTCTCAGTGTGAAGCCATTCTCCCTTGGCCTGTCATTCCAGGCTCTTGTAAAAAGTTCCTCCCCAGTTTTCTTTTAGATGCCCTCCAGGTACTGGAAGGCTGCAATTATCAGGCACAATTCAGAAGGCAAAAATACATGGAAATAGAAATTCTTAAAAAGTTAGAAAAATGTGTGGCATTGCACTAACCAGCATTCAGGTTATTTTGCAGGTCTGTTTTAACGATCAGCTTTTGAGTGAACAGAGCTTTGTTAATAAACAAGCAATGTGGAATTTGGATACATAGACCAGGTTGTAATAATGAAACATTTTAAAGGTTCAGTACTGGCAATCACCTATTGCCTTAGAACAGAAATGCAGCCAGAGGTACATACTCAAATTCCACACTGCCTGTTGAATTGGCCTAGCTCTTGGCTCAGGCACCCCTTTTTAGCAAAATCGTTACGGGTGACTTCATAGTTAAATAAAACCTGATGTATAAGGTGATCTTTCAAAGACAAAGAAACAGTAACCGACAATATTCTACAACCTCCAAGATGGGAAAAAGACTGAAGCACGCTTTCCTTGCCCGTAAGTGACGGGCATTTGTTGCCACTTGCTTTAGCGATGATTAAAATATATCCCATGAGTTTACAAAATGCTCTACCTCTTTCATCAGCAGTGCCAGGGACTAGTGTACAGAATGACACTCAGGTAGCAGCAGATTAAAGGTAACTATTGTCCAAAGATGCCAGCCAAAACCTTTGATTTTTGAAGCTCCATTTAAAGTAAACTGAATAAGGCATTTTTCAGAATACTGACAGCAAAATCTATGTTGAAATCATCATTTGCATGAACTTAGCTCCTGGACAATTTGTGAATTAACGGCCTTGAGCTAACACAGGCACTTGTCACACATTAAGAATTTACTTAGCACATGAAGGAAGCAGCTGGCCTTATTTCAAGCCCAACTCATTATTCACTGATGCCTGAAGAACCCTGCAAAGGGGATTTCTGTGGAGCATACCAGGCCTGAAGTCGTGGCCCCACTGACTGCAGCAGTGCACCTCATCCACAGCGATGCGAGCCAGGCACCCAGCCTGATAAGCCTTCTCCAGCTTGGACATGAACATTTTGCTCTTTGCAATTTTCTCTGGGGTCACATAAATGAGCTTCAGTTGTGAATTCCTGTTCAGCATTTCCGTGTGGACCCACTTCACATGTTCCTGTTTAAAACAAAATGAGACAGCAGGGGGTAACAAACTGGGACAACACACTGAAGTTGCCTAGTGCTAAGGTTCTTAAGAGGTGATTAGCAATTCATAAGGTGTAATTAACAGAGACTGATAAACTGTTCCACAGTATTAACCACTATAAGCCGTTGTAGAAGATCATTATATATAAAATGGTCATTTTAATACCTTATTGGTAAAATGGAAAATCTGTGATGGAACATTGAAGAAGCGAAGTATCTTTGATCATCATGTGGTATTAATATTTTCTCAATAAACTATGACATACCAAACATGCCTGGGATGCCACAAGTGTAAAATAATTCCTTGGACACAACAGTGGCTTTTATGACTGAGTTTTCAGAGTGCTCTGCATCAAAGCAGGCTTCAAGTTTTGCACATTGCACCAAGCCACTGACTTATCAAATCCAGTGTCAAGTGCAAGTTAATGATCAGGGCCTCCTGCTAGTCAGGAAAATAACTGTAAAAAAGCAATTGTCTAGTAACAGACTGGGAAATAAATTGCTTCTTGGCCTCTGCATCAAACAGCTCACCACCCTATTGTAAGATAAATAATTACGTGTAAAAGCCTGCACTGCTCAGCTTGGTAGTGGTGGACAAAAATCACCTACTCCAAGCCTAGAAACTGAGTAAGAATTTACAACATACACCAGCCCCAAAGGTACTTCACATCCTCTAAACAGCCCCGAGAAATCTACTTATTCCACGGAAGGTGCTGGTTCACAGGTGTTGTTGTCACCAAAATATGAACACAAGATATTTAACCACCTTACCCATATCACAGCACCCTCCTGGCCAGATACTGTTGAGAGAACAGCACTAGCTGATAAATCTGTGTCAACCATTCAACAGTCACAGGTAACTACACAGAGGGGAGACACCAGCACACACACCACAAAACACATGAAGTTAAATATACCTTGCTGCTTGAGGCATTTAATAAAGCTGCAGAAATACCAAGCTGTTCCAAAACCATGAGCTGATCTTCCATGAGAGATATCAAAGGACATATCACCAGTGTGAAACCTGTAACAACCAATCATTGTGCAAACTGAGCAGTTCAGATGTCACAAATATCTCCTCTAATTCTTTTTACTGATGCATCAGCCCTGCTCTGAAGAAACTGCCAAATGTAAGCTTAAGCTTCATACACAGCAGATTCCCCTCCCAGATAGCTGACAAGTGAGTGCCAGATCACATAGGGATAATTCTTATTAAATGCCCATGACATGCACCTCCTCTTAGGATCTAGACCACAAACAACTATGCTGAAACAGAGAGTATAAAAATTAATACACAAAACAAAATAAGCTGGATATCTGCATCATGAGGTGCTGACTGACCATAAAACTAAGCAGTGACAGGTACTGGTAAATTTGGTATTTGTAAATAAGTAAACTTCCAATGTAATTGGATGAGTTATTTAAAAAACAAACAAACAAAACCAAATCAACCAAACGAAACACACGGAATAATGTTTATTCTCCAAATAACTATAAAAAGGGAGAAAACAAATCTAATTTTTTTATATTATGTCCTTTCTTTCCCCTTACATACCATCAGAACAGACAGCTGGTAACTGGTAGCAAAGGCTCTTTCCACCACCTGTAGGCATGACAAGAAATATATCCTTTCCTGCCATTGCAGCATTTACTGTTTCAAGTTGCAGTGATCTAAACTTCTGGAGTTTAAATTTGCTCTGCAGTGCAGTCTTTATCTTCTCATACCATGGAAAATCTGTTAAGGGTAAAAAACAACTCAACAAACATGTTTCATAAGCAAATTAAAATATAAGAAGGAGGGGTAATTTACATATTCAATAACTAAATCTGGCAGCGACACAATTTTAGATGTGGGAAAGTGTTTAAAGATTGAATAATGGCACAGAAAAAGCTCCACACAACCTGAGTCTGGATAAGCCATTTTCTAGGGGGGACCTTTGACAACTCAATAAATTGTAAACACAGCCCACCTCCAGACCAAAGCTCTCGTTGCACGTGGATGTGAACTAACGTGAGAAACTCAAAACAGATGAACTTCAGAGTCCTAATGAGTGTGTTAACTCATTAGTCCAAAAGTAATAAAAATTAGAATCCCACCCAAGCCCTACAATAGTTTCTCAAATGCCTCCCTCACACAAATGCAGCAATTACGAATAGTATAATGAAGTAGGGATACAATTTTTCCATATATTCTATCAATAAGGAGCATTTATTTTAAAAAAGAAGGGGAAAGTTGTTTAATCTTCCCCAAAATCACCACCCCAACATGCTTGTAACAGACTTTTCTTCAATAAAAAGTTAAAGACTGCATTTTTTTAGAGAGAGAATACTGTAAAAACTTAGATTTCTGATTAATGTGCTTCCTGATGCATCTTTTTTGTACCATTAAAATGAAAATGCAGAAAAGCTGTGGGAGCTCCAGGTTACACCACATTCAATGCAATAATTAACTTTGGGGCTTGAGATGACATTGCAAAGAAATTTACAAAGAGCACAGTCAAAATCCAGGGCTCTCTGAAACCAGGAAAAGCCTCCCATTGACTTCCAGGAGCTTTATACTTGGAACAAATTTAGCTGCTGCTCTTCTTCAACACATACACAGCATCTGATTGCAAAGATGTTAATTTTCAAAGCACAGGAGGAGAAAATTAGGCACAGAACTACACAAGCCAAATTATTTGTTCAGTAGCATAATTTGTAATGATAAAGTATCAGTATTCTTACATACGCATACTTCTCCTCCAACACAGATAAATATGGATTCAACTACAACATTAGTTTCATTTGAAAAAAGCCAAAAAAACATATACATACACTAGATATAGGCATTTCCAAACTGGAAATTAATTTTTTTAAAAAAGGAAAAAAAAAAATTTAAAATACCTAAGTCAAATTTGGCAAGGCATAACATGGCCAAGAACCACCAACTATCCAGGACTTCAGTTAATGTTTAACTTGAAAGACAGCAGCCCTCACACCACCACCACGAGGCACTTGCCACTGGCACTAATTCTATCATAATAACGTATTCTAGGTTATTTTTGGCAGTCAGCCCCCATCTACTTTGCATTAATTTGGTAAGACAGCGAGGCTACATAACCCATCACACATACCACCAATGTCCTACTCATTCAAGGAAGAGGAAACACAAAACCAGCAAGAAACAACTCTAAGTGAAAAATTGTCATTATCAAATTATTTTATCTGAGAAAATCCAGAGCAATTAGTTTTAAAACACAAACAAGGATAAGTATTGCAATATAATTTAAATATTTATGCAAGTGTTGCAATAAAAATTTACTCAGGTATTCTAAGAGCAAACCAAATCAAATCATGACTTTGCAACAAGTAAAGAATTAAAGTAGTTTTAACAGGCCATTCTGACAGAACAGATAATTCTGCCCAGAAGAACTCAAGATTAGCATTTAGGAATGTCCAGTGAGACAAACACAAACATTACCCCATTACCCCGGCATGTCAGCCAGCTGATGAAAATTAAATATGACGATATCATTATCCAAACAAAACTCTGTATAAGTGCATTTTCCCCTACTGAATTAGTACACCTTTCTGTTAAAATATTAGAATTTGACTCTGCAAACCTTTTTTGTTCCATTCCTCAGCTGAGGTTTCAGTGTCTTTACTTCCACCTGCCTCCAAGTCCCCGGAGGACTGTTTTATCAGGTTCTTTACCCTCATCTTCTTTTGCAAGAGTTCCTGCTGCTTATCCACAAGCTCCTGCATCTGCATCTCCACTGCCTGCAGCTCATTCTCAATGGACACCAGCACCTCCTCTAGCACTGCAGGGAAAAGCAAGAAGGCACAACAGAGACTACAGTCACGTGCTGATGCCAGTTTTAATTGTATTAATTGTACCCCAGCCAATCCCAACATTAGCATAACATGAGAAAGTTGTTAATGGAAAACATTTATTTATTTACATGTGAGAAGCAACATTAACCTCAGCAAGTTAAATTCTTCTTGAGCTGAAAACAGGGACATTAGCAAAAAGCTGCATTTCACGTACCAGATCTCTCTCCTACACAGAACAAGAGGATCTGCTGAAGAACAAGGTTTGGATATAGCAATAAAACACTTTTACAAACACAAGCCATCCTTCACATGTAAAAAAAGCGAAGCAAATACTCCCCAAAAGCTTGGGTTACACAAGCGAATCTTTGGCAGAAATTTGCCTCTTTCCATCACAATATGCATGTGTGTGAATTGCAGATTGTGTTCTAGAATCCAGTCCCCAGAGTTTAAGAGAATAATTAACACATACACCTCCATGCCAAGCATGTATCACTATTTCAGAGCCAGGTCAAAAAATCATAAGAAGAAATTACTTCCTCCCCTACACCCAAAAAACCCATGAGATTTTGGTCCAACCATAGCAGATACGATAATATGGTTATGGAAAAAAACATGTGTGATATGGAAAAAATATCCTCATTTCAAATGGCACAAAATAGTGACATCTGTCATCCTAAATGTCCACTACTACTCAGTAGAATAGAGTTAAGAGTATCTTAAAATATGAAGCACATTTTCAAAATACTGAAAACCAAGTAATTTCCTTGACAAACCTGATTTTTATTATACAATAGCTTGGGTGGGTAGGGACCTTAAAGATGATCTCATTCCAATGCCCCTGCCTTGGGCAGGGACACCTCCCACTGCCCCAGGCTGCTCAGAGCCCCATCCAGACTGTCCTTGAACACTTCCAGGGATGGGGCATTTTGGTTTTCCCTAACAAAAAGTTACCCAGTAAAAGAATTTTCTTCTTCAAATCTTAAGAATAATAGCACAGACCCCACAAACTCTTTTCAGCATACATTAAATTCATATAAATAATGATCAGTAACATCAGGTGATTGCGTGTGCTAGCTAAAAAACAGCAAAATAAACATACGGAATACTAAGTGTGGATTACCTGCAACAGCTGTCATCTTTGGAGATTAAAGAATGCTATCCTTAGGAGATCTTATTTAACCAAGCAAGTATCACTAAAAAGAAAATGAAATACATACATTTTAAAATATATTTTATAAGTAAACCTTCTCAACTTAAAACAAATTTACTGCAGGAGATTCCTCATTAACAGAACTGCTAATGTAACAGTTTAAGTACTGGTTAATTTTATTTGCTTATACAAATAAGCCCCATTAGATGACAACTCCTTTTTCCCTTCTGCAAAAGACACAGACACAAATTCACAACCAATTCCCAAGGCCACAGCTCACCAGGCTTCTAAATGAATCCAAGTGAATTTTGACCAAGCCATCAATTTCCTGCAAGAGGAATACTCTAACATAGACCAGTCACTCACCAAGCATCCATTATCTTCTTTCATCTCTTCAAAGACTATTTTAACAGAAAGGTCAGAACACATTATACTGTGCCCCTCAGAAAGGCAGCCACCATAACACCTAAAGGATCTGTTAGGCAGAAGTAAAAATGTAGTTTGGTTTAGATAAGGGGGATTGATTTTGAATAGATCATCAATGAAATGAACACAGAATTCTATTTATTGGCCCATTTTTTGAACAACAATCCTTGTCATATTACACATTAACATTACCAGACTCAAGAAACTTGGTATTTTCTCTGTTATTGAATTCTGAACTATTTATTCATAGATGGAAGCCAAATCTAATAGAAGGTAAAAGGGAATAAATTCAGATCCTCACTATCAGCTGATTCCACCATAAAAATGGTGGAATCAGCTGATAGATTCTCCGTTTCTATAAATGGAGGTGGAAATATGCATTAAAAAATAACGTGCGAATAAAACACTTCCGCATCACCCAGACGCCTCTTACTCACCTCCAGGGATGGTGACTCCACCAGCTCCCTGGGCACCCTGTTCCAGTGTGGGAATATTCACACGCATACAGTGTAAATATTACAGTGTACACACGTACAAACAGATAGAGTGAACGTACACAGTGGGATATTCCCAGCACTCCTCACCCACAGGCTGGTCGCGGGCACGGTGCTTTTCCGGCAAGGAAGCACCTACTCGGTGGGGCTGCGGGACGGGGCGGGATGGACGGAGGCTACGGGGGGCACGCAGGGAAGCCCCTGCAGGCGGATGAGGATGGAGTGGGGCGGGATGGAGGAACGGGACTGCTGGAGGAGGCAGAGAAGCATCGGCTGGGGGAGTGCAGGGTGGGGACGAACGGAAGGAGGCTGCCGGGGGTAGGCAGGTGGATCCACTTGTTCGGTGGATGGAGGGCGGAGCGGGATGGACGGAGGAAGGGTCAGAGGCTGCCAGGGCCGGACAGGCAAAGCAGGACGCCACCGCGCCTCGCTGCCGTGTCCTCCCGTGCGGCGGGCTCAGCTCTGGCTCGGGCCGACGCCTCCCGCAGCAGCCCTAAGGGTCAGGACCAGCCGCGCTCCCACGCCCTTTATCCTTTATCCTTTATCCTTT
>VZTX01003182.1:910650-932741 GCA_013400915.1 Pardalotus punctatus | reverse complement strand
CGGGGTGCGTGTTTCCGGAAGACGTTGCCGCCGCCGCCGCTCCCGCTGCTGCTCGTCCCGGTCCCGCTCCCGGTCCCGCCGCCACCATGATCTCCCTGTCCGACACGCAGAGTAAGCGCTGCCGCTGGTCCCGGGGGGAGGCGGGCAGGGGCCGCTCGCCGCGGGGCTGGCGGCGGTGGGGGCTGGGGGGTCCCAGGGCAGCTGGGCCCGCCCCCTTTGTCCGCGGCGGGGGCTCCCGGGAGCGGCCGAGCAGGGTCCGGCTGGGATCCTGGAGACCAGCTGAAGCCAGCGGAGGGATGGGAGCGGACGGGAGCGGGGGGAGCTCGCACGGCCGCATCCCCGCACTAGGAGCCGGGCGGCCCCGGTGCGGCGGTGCCGTGAGCTGGCGGGGACCACGGAAAGGGAAACGGCATGACGAGTGACAGGGGAGCGCTCCGCAGGGTCTCTCGCTCGTAGGAGAGCTCTGTCACCTGCACGGCCGGCGTTTTTGTGGGGGCTGTGAGTGCTCGGTGTGCTGTGTTGTGGTGTAGCGGAATCACAGAATGGCCTGGCTTGGAAGGGACCTTAAAGATCATCTCGTTCCAAGCCCCTGCCGTGTGCAGGGACACCTTCCACTGGACCAGGTTGTTCAGAGTCCCATCCAAACTGGCCTTGGACACTTCCAGGAATGGAGCAGCCAGAGCTTCTCTGGACAGCCTGTGCCAGTGCCTGGCCACCCTCAAAGGAAAGAATTTCTTCCTAATATCTAACTTAGCTCCTCTGTGGGTTTGTACTCACGGCACTTTGACTGATCACTGAGGTGAATGAATGAAAGCTGAACGGTAAACAAAGTAACACTTAGCTCGACTGTTCCTGTGTGCCTCGGTGTGGACGGCAGTGGTCTGGAAACACTTAATTATGTGTAAATGGCTTTACTATGCTGCTCTTGCTGGTACCACAGCAAACAGCTGCCGGTGACACTGAGGGGTCGTCAAGGTGAGGACAAGACATTGAAATGAAAAAAAGTAAAAATACTTGTATGTGGCCATCGTTTCGTTTCCACTGAAGTACTTGGAAATAGAGATCAAATAAATCAAAGTAAAGAAGTTCATAAGTGTGTCCTTGCAGCCAGGAGGGGCAGTGGTATCTTGGGATGCATCGGGAAGTGTGGCTAGCAGGTCAAGGGGAGTGATTTTCCCGCTGTACCCTGCCCCAGTGAGGCCATGTCAGGAGTGCTGTGTCCAGTTCTGGGCTCCCCAGTGCAGGAAAGACAAGAAGCTACTGGAGAGGGTCCAGCAGAGGGTCACAAAAATGATGAGGGGTCTGGAGCATCTCTGTTACAAGAAGGGACTGTGGGATCTGGGCCTGTTCATTCTGGGAAAGACTGAAAGGGGATTTTTTTTTTTGATGCACATAAATATCTTAGAGGGGGTGCCAAGAGGATGGTGCCAGACTTATCAGTGGTGCCCAGCAACAGGATGAGAAACAATGGCCATAAACTAAAAGACAGAAGCTCCACTTCAACATGAGGAAGAACTTTTTTCCATTGAGGGTGGCAGAGCCCTGGAGCAGCTGCCCAGGAAACGTGTGGACACATTCCTGCATCACCTGCTGCAGGTGACCCTGCCTTGGCAGGGGGTTGGACTCTGTGACCTCCAGAGGGCCCTTCCAGTCCTAACAATTGTGATTCTGTGATAACCGCTTAAGCTGCAAGGCAAAGGATAATGTTAGGCCTTTGATTTAAATTACCATCTCATGTATGATGCATTTCTGGTATGATTGCTGCAGAAGGAAACAAGTCTGCCTGATAAGCGCCACAGCATCAGTTATGAAGGAGGGTGTGAAAAATGTAGAAAAAAAAGTTAAAATAACTAAGTTTGATAGCAGGATACTGGAAATTGAGGTACTGGAGAACCAGTTAAGGCCAAGGATGAAGACAGGCAGTAGAGTTTAGCTGCATTCAAACTAATGATTTCTTGAGATATTCAGACATTGTACTATTACTGGGATGAATACTAACCCTTGGGTTTAATTTTTAGATTTCTGTTTGATTAAATCCTTGTGGTTTAATCAAACCCTTTCCTTAACTTCCTATCTGGAGTATTTGCTGGGCAAAAAAGAAAAATCTCTTCAGAAGGAGATTCACTGGTTTTCGTTTCCTTATTTCCTCATTTGGAACCTTCAGCTGTTTCCAGTTCTAAGACTGTGGGTTTTAACTGTCAGAGACAAGAATAGTAAATAAAATACTGTGGCATTTAAGGGTTGGGGGGTTTTTGGGTTTTTTTCAGTTTTTCTGAAATTCTGAAGATAGTTCATCAGATATTTTAAAACTCACTGCTGTCTGGAAAAAAACAGTTAGCCATAGAGTCAGTGGAGTAGTGTGATAAATACATGGAGAGAACCACTGCATTGGTTGATGTTTGGAAAGTTAATTTTGCATCTGTAGTCTAGAACATAATTTTTAAGTGGTGCATTGAATGGTGTTATGAACCACCAGTAATTGTAAAAGAATGCACTTAGCTTTTCCCAGATTAAATTCTCAATACTAAAAAGTACTGCTAGCAAAATAATAGTTATACATCTAATATAAACTGTATTAATTTTTGTCTTCTGAGAGCCTATAGAGCACAATTCCATTTTAGTTTGCGCTATATATTGCAATATAAAAGACTGGGGATGTGCATTGTCTGCCCTAATCTTTCACAAGCAATGTATCTTAATTTTGAATCTTAATATCTACTAAGCTGTTTTGACACAGTGCTGCAGTACTCTTGCACAGCTTACGGAATTTCTGGAGAAACACTGATGAAGCTTTGCTCCCTTGTCTCAGGAAATTGTAATAATCCAGAATAAATGCAACTTGGCTAACGTGTGTTTCTGCATTTCTAGCCATTGATATGTTGTATTTGATTAATGTGGGAAAGCTCTTCTGGCACAGGAGAAAGCATTTAAAAATAGTTTGCTCCCTCTATAAATATTCATAGTTTGTTGTTGAAAAGATTTTATACAAAATGCCAGCACTTTTCCTTCCTCTACAAACAGTAGTTAAAATATATTTCCAGGTTCTGATATGAATCAAGTCAGTAACACCCTTTATTGAGGTATCAACACTGGAGGATAATAGTCCTGGACCATTCATCTTCTTCTAGCAGTTATTTTGAGATAATGAGAATAATGTTCCTTTCTCTTTTATCCCTTTCCCTCCACTAACCAGAGAATATGGGTGACTTCTGCAGTGAATCAGAATCCATTGTGGCAGAAGTGATTGCAAACACGTTTCGGGTGATTGGAGAAGTGTCAGAGTGGTGATTGCAGCAGCTGTTGGGAGTTGGCCTCTGCCTCCTTGCCAGGTCCATACCTTGTGCTGTGTCTGCGGGAGGAGTTAATACTCACTTCCCGTGACTGCATATTTGTCTTGCTGGCAGCTGGTAATTCCTCTGGAGTCCTGCTTCCAAGTGTTTTCCTTCCAGAATACAGATTGTTTCTGCTCTTCTGAAGTAAAGAGTACTGGAGAAAAGGGCAGTTGCAATTGTTACATTGCCTTCAGTCAGCAGATCCATTGAAAATAAAATTTGCAATTCTGTTTTTCATTGTAAACAATACTGAGAGTGCCTATAGTAAAATGATTGTATTGGGTTACTTAGTGGTTTTAATTGTGGGTTGTTAAAATGCTCTTAGTAACAGTTTAAAGTGGCAGGCAATACTATAGAACTACAGCTTTAACACCATGTGCTCTGCAGCCTTGCTGAAAGCCAAGCCCTGACAGAAGTTTGGGGAATGGAATGTTGCTGCAACAAATCTCTTTGAGCTGTTTTGAAATTTATTTCCAGTAACTAAATGGAAGTCCTGAAACAGGCAGAATTATCCTCCTTTATGCCCGAGCTCATCAAGTAACAGCAAATTACCAGCTACATCTACATTGCAGTCCAAACTGCAGTTAAAATATATTTAGGTAGATCTGGCCAACAGTAGCAGGGAAGGCTGTGGTTGTGTGTGTGTGTGTTTTTTTGTTTGTTTCAGGACACGCTATGCAAAACTACTTGGAACTTCATATATACGGGCACATACTGGGTTGCCAGCCCGTCTGTAGTATCAGGGCTGGTTTTGCTGTTTTTGTATATTATAGGTTTCTCAATTCTCTGGTCACAGGGAAAGCAATAATAAATGCAGGTATTTTTGCAGCCATGTTGCTGCTGTTCCTGTCTTTTCTATCCCATTCAGTCTGTGTGAGAGTCAAAGGAAGCCTTTAGAGATTTAAAATTAAAAGCATGATGTATTTCTAATAGCAGTCTTCAAGATACTTTAGAGGCAAATGTCAAATGGTAGTTTTAATCATAGCTTGACATTTCTAGCCTGGTTTCTCACATAAACCTGCCATCCTACTCCTGCCTTCCCAGTATTTCTCAAGCATCCTTTGCAGAACTCAGTCTGCAGATCAGTCTGCACTGCCCAGTCCACAATATAAGCAAATGTATTAAGTACCAAAGGTATTTTAAAAAAATATGCAAATGAAGACCATAAAATGAAAAATTTCATAAAATGAAACTGCTGTGCAACACTAGCGGTCTAGAGATATTGTATCTATGTGTAATGTAAGTCTAACAATTACGAAAATGAATTATGAAGCATGAAAAATATAATTGAACATTAATCCCTCAATATTTAGTATCTGCTAATTCTGTGAAAACTGGCAACTGTCTGGATACCCAGGCTAGTGTTTCATAGCTTTCAACACATGTGTTACTTGGAAAAATCCTGCAGGATTCATCCAAGTTGTGTTCCATCCAGAAACTGGGAGGAGTAGGACTGCTATGCAAGGTTACAGGAGATGGAACATGAGGTCTCAGGAGGATGGAGAGGACCAGGGTACTTACATTACTATGGTGAAGATAATGGGATAAGATCTGCAAATCCCCGAGTATTCTGAATTGAAAGGGACCCACAAGGATCGAGTCCAACTCTTCAGTGAATGGCCCATACGGGCACCAAACCCACGACTTTGGTGTTTATTTTACCATGCTCTGGCCAGCTGATCTAATGTGGAAAACAAAGTTTCATTATCCCTGGACAAAACAATCCTTTCCTCCATCCTAGCAATAAATCAAAAGGGATATATGTCTTTGCCATATGTACACATGCATGGTTGCTGTTGGTTGCATTCAATTTCAGTTTCAAATACGGACTTTTTTGATAAGCAGCTCCCAAAGATCTGTCTGTTATTGAAGTAATTGATGTCTACAAGATTTATGATATTTGTATGCTCGGGGAAGTTTCTAAATTTAAAATCTCTTTAGACTGGATGTTCTAAGCTTTTTCCCAATTTTTATGCCTGACTTTTTCTTGGTACCTTGTTTTGTTACATGCCTAAATTTGCTTCTTTTTCAGAGATTGGAATGGGGCTAACAGGCTTTGGAGTATTTTTCCTCTTCTTTGGAATGATACTCTTCTTTGACAAAGCTCTTTTGGCTATTGGAAATGTAAGTGCCTTTTCTGCACCGCTTAGAATCAAGTATGTGATTAAAGATAAACTAAAAATAGAACAGCATGTTATCAGTTTGAAGCTGCATGACAAAGATTACTGTGGTGATTTGGTATAAAGGAGTTTTGCTCAGTGATAGGAGTGAATAATTTTTCTGATTGAGGTTAGAACAGCTCACACTGATGTGAACATCATACCTCGGGTCAGGCCTGCGGGATGTTGGTAGACAAGAAGCAGCTTGTTCCACAATTATACTGCTGCAAATGGGATTTCTTTGTGATCTTGTAAGATAACTGTCAATTTTAAGTAGGTATTTGGGTAAGAATCAATAAGTACATACTAGCAAATGTAGATTTGCAGTCCTGTATGAGGAAAGAAAGAAGTATGAATTGCTGACTGTTCTGGATTTAGAAGAGCCAGACTCCCTTCATAAAAAGAGAGATTCAGTATCTTCAGCTTTTACCAAAGCGACATTGTTGCTCAAAGCAGCACAGAAAATAAATCCTAGTTCTGGTACACAAAATTTCCTATCCAAATATAAAGTGACAGGGTGTTTTCTGCATGTGATAATCTCTGTGCCTCTGCTATTCTCAGCTTTGCCAGCCAGTCAAAGCACAGCCTGGTAGAGGTTCACTCTCTCTTTTGCTGATGCCTAAAAGTCTGCCGTCAAAACGCATCAATTTCATTCCATGGTAGCAGAGTCAAATCCCGAGATTCACTGAAGGGAAATATAAAATTGTGTATCTAAATTTCAGTGCATTAGTTGAAGCATTGCTATGAGCCATCAAATAAAGTGTGAAGGGGAAGAGTAAAAAATGAAATAATGCTTATTTTTTCTTCTCCTAATGTAAGGTGGAAATACAAGATCCTTTTAGGGAAAATGATGAAAATGTAGGTAGGAAGAGACAATGACAGGCTATGTGGAAACCAAAGATAATGCAAGAAAAGGTACTGTATCCTTGCAGAGAGTTGTTTTTATTTTTAAAATTTTACATTAGAAAGGGCAGGAGGTTCTAAGAAAGTGATTTATTAAATACCATACAAAACTTAAACTTGAGTAAAACAATCTTGAGTAAAATCAGAGATACTATCACTTTCTGAGCAAAAATGTTGCCCAGATGTGTGCTTAAAAGCTGAAATAATACCAGTCCTGTTGCTGCAGGACACTAGAACTAGTTCTAACTAGTTGGAACTAGTGTGATAGTGTTCAGTCTATACTGGAACAAATAAAAAGGCTCTACACAGTAAAAAACAACAGCTAATGCTGTTCAACTGTTTTCCTTCACTGGCTGTGCACTACAAGTAGATCAGTACAAGCTGTTGAGGATGGTCAGTGGCACAGAACAGAGGTGCTTTTATGTGTGTTCGTTTTCAGGAACCTTTGCTGTCGGTGGCACTAAGCCTCAGCACCACTTGTGGTAAAGATTGTACATATATGACAGGACAGATACAACTCTTGTCAGCAGGTCTTTTGCCTTGAGTGTGTTTGACAGAGACCACAAAGGGTAGACTCTTTGCTTTTAAGCAGCTGAGAGCTACAAGTGCTTTAAGATGGACCTTATAAAAGAAAATCAATAGTAAATTCTTTCTCACGATCTGTCTTTTGGTATTAAAAGAACCTGTGCTAGAAAAGCAGTCTAATTTTTTTATAAAATATATATACGTGTTTACATCCTGTACTTGGGAACATAATTAGCTATTTTCTTTCTTGGTTTGTTTTTGTCTTTTCTAGGTTTTATTTGTGGCTGGCTTGTCTTTTGTTATTGGTTTAGAAAGAACATTTAGATTCTTCTTTCAAAAACACAAAATGAAAGCAACGGGCTTCTTCCTGGGCGGTGTGCTCATAGTTCTCATTGGTTGGCCTTTAATAGGAATGATCCTTGAAATTTATGGGTTCTTCCTATTATTCAGGTAAGTCTTGTTTGAAAGTAACTTTGTGTGTTGCTGTATCTAGGAATAAATGTATTTGTGTAGTGTTTCTGTGTTAGAGTTGACAAAGCAGCATCCTTTAAATGTGCCTTTTTGACAGATTTTATATGAAATTGTTTATTTACAAGTTGGTGAGTATTTTTCCAAGACTAATATGCTAATGTTTGTGAGGCACTTACCAAAGTGACTTTGTTAATGTTGATGTCTAACCAAAGACTTGTAAAGCTTCAAAATATATAGGAGCCTAAATTCTTAGCAGTGTGAAGTTCAAATATTTCCTCAGGGAAAAGGGGGATACTTGGTACTTTTTTTTTGTGGGGAGTTTGTTCTTTTCTTTAACGAACAGGGCAAAATATCTAGTTACTACCATCCTAGGTTTGTAACCTTACCATTTCATCACTATGGCAGCCCAGGGAAAAGATGTTTTTTGTCAGGTTTCATTGCACTTGTCCCTTAGAGTCAGAACTACTGGTTTGGGTTAGTGGTATTGTGACTGAGTTAAGGGAAAATGGAAAGTCTAATTTTTTTAACAGCAATCAAACATGTTATAACTTTCACAATGTGTCATTTAAGTTTTTCATAAATGCAATTTTAATAGTGAAAGAATTTGACTTGTTATAACCTGCTTAGATATCTATATTTTTATCTTTATTTCCATTGTTGAAGTTCCATGCTTCAAACAAAGCAAAAAATATGCAAAAAAGTAGAAAGGGAGGCTTCTGGCTGTTCTTGGACTTCTGTCAACATGCCCATTGTTTCACTAATGCTTATTGATCAAGTTTTGGACTCTGAATTTTCTGTTAATACTGTTCCTGTTGATCAAAGTGAAACCACTGTTCTCATGGAGCTCTTTTTGTACTCAGTAAAATTGTATGTTAATGTGGTATTTAGTTTGGATAAAATGTTCATTTTTAAAACCAAATTTGAACTTGGCTTCTACTTAAGACAGTGAACTTTCAGAAAATTAATTTTGCAGGTTTAATGTATTTCTTATGTTCTACTCTGTGTTTCTCTGAATTCTGCCATTGCAAGTGCTTTGATAATCACAGTATTTCACTGAACACATTGTCACTTCTTGCATGTAGTGTTTGGTTGAATCAGCCAGTACAAAGCAAGTAGAATGTGTTTCCAACAAAACACCCTCCCTTTAAAAGATCTCAAAAGAGTTATAAAGTACTATGTCTAAGCAGGTATGGTTATGGATTATCTAGTGGTGCTAGCCCAGGGCTAGCAGGATAAAATTATGTTGAGGGGTTTACAAAAGATCAGTAGTTGTCCCTAGGACTGTCCCTTAGCCTGAAGGGTGTCAACAAGGGATGGATAATTCCAAGTGTGAATGTTTATCTGATCTGTTTTAATTTAAAACTGGAGACCAGTGGTTTGCACTGAATGATCTTAAAGGTCTGATTGACGATCCCATGATTCTGTGACCATCTTTTCCAGTGCTTAATAGTTGATAGAATCTAAACCCCTTGCTACAAGGTTGGCTAGTGACTACTTCAAGCAAAGCTTTTTGTTTTGCTTCAGTTTTGGTCAGTTCAACCATCATCATGTTGCCAAGTTGCTCCTTTCTAAAGAAATTACAAATGAAGTCTTTCCTCAAGCATCATTTTATATGGTTCCTCAGGATCCTGCTGCTTGGTTGCATAGCAGAAAACTGCCCTGGCTGTTATGGGACAGTTGTTGTAATCTTAGGTGTTTTGGAGCCTTGTTCAGATTATAGGCATGCAGAGTTATGGCTGACAATATTATCCTTCCTGTAATGACTGTTCCTTGTTCTTGGATACAGCAGATGTTTTAATCTGTTGCAAGTGGTTTTTGTGCCCTGAGTGGTTTTTTACTGGGCCACTGGGCCACTGACATGATCCAGTCTTTAAAAAAAAAAAAAAAAAAAAAACCTCAAAAAATCCCTTTGTTGGTATTGATATTACCGAGCAAATAGTTCTCAGCAATGTGGTGAAGAGAGTGATGATTTGTGAAACTTCACTGTTACACTGTGGCTGAGGCCCTATTGCACGTTAATCGTTATTCCATGCAGGGAATGCTCAACACGAGATTGCTGGGAATGCCACCAGTTGGCTGCAAACAGCTGAGATACTGCCACAGAAAATTTGTTTTTCTGCTGCAGAGATTAGGTGGACAGTGCAGGGGCTACACCATAGCAGCTATGCCAGGCAACATGCCCTGGGTCATGATTCAAACTGCTGACTTAAATTTGGGATTAAATGAATACACAACTGTCATGCCTCATTTTCTTTTGTTAAAGAGTACCATAAATGGTTTTAATTACTCAGAACTAACTTCATTTGTTTCTACATTGGGTCTTGAATGTATTTTCTATAATATAAAGAGGAATTATCTCACAATATGTATGCTGATTTTGAGAAACCAGTTTTGCTGACTAAATTGGGTATTCTCGCTTGAGTTATTTTTTGACGAGCTGACTGAGAGTTGCCAGTCACAAAGAAAATTAAATCCATTTAAAAATATACAATTTCTTTCCTGGTTTTCTCCTATCTCTGATGAATGTGTGTTGATATACTTGGTAAACAAGAGTGCTGCTAACAAATTGGAAGATTTTATGTAATCTTGGTTTAAAAATTACCTGCTATTTTTTTCATGTTATAGCAATATGAGAAAAGCTGAATTATAAAAACTAACACAATCTTCTGGTATTTTACCTAAAGGGGGTTCTTTCCTGTGGTGGTTGGCTTTATTAGAAGAGTTCCAGTTCTTGGATATCTCTTGAATTTACCTGGTATAAGCTCGGTAAGTTTGGTACTTCATGCAGCAATTGAAGCTTGTTCTGGTTTTTATTCCACTGATATAGCACTAGTAGAAATGTCTCAAAAATAAAGCAAATATAACTTTGGAGCAATTACATTGAGTGCATTCCTGTACAGTTCTTACACAATACACATCACATTCATTCCCAGGGAGAGACTTTTGGGTGTAAAAGCCACAAAAGGACATATTTGCAGAAGCTGCCCCTCCTCATGGGTAGCGAAGTGGGAAGAGCCCTTGATTGTGACTGGGAACACTGGGGTTCTTCCTGCTTCTCTGTTGGCCCTGGGTGACCAGATAGCTGAATCCTGCCATGAGCCTCTTCTCCTGTCTCTACAATGAGGAGGACACTGTTCCTGGCACAGTATTCGGGTGGACTTCGGGGAAGTGGCCTGTAAAAGCAAGTGTTAAGTTCCAGTTTGTACGGTGAACCCAGAAACTCTCATGATGCATAGTCATTCATCAGATATATTTGTTAAGGTCCACTGCACCAGGCTACATCTTTTTGTGACTAAGGCTTGTATTTTTTCAAATGGAGTTTTCCATTTTCTTAACCAAATGGCCAGGGATTTGAAGACAATTAACAAGTGCCAGAAAGATGCTAATCTAGGGTTTTTCAGTCAACTACTTTTACTGTGCTAATTTTTGTATGTATTTTAACACAAACATTTGTAATACTAGTTTTGAAAGCGACAGTTTTAATACCTACTACTAAAATTAATAGTGGGAATAATTTAGAGGCATACAGGCTGTTTTTTAAAAATGAGTGTTCCAGATCATCTGTTCCAATCTCACAGTTAGACCAAGTTGTGTCTCATAATTCATGATCAATTGAATGTTTCATTTGTCAATTGATCTTAGTCATATTTAATTTGATCATAACAGGGTTAAATCTTGTTTTTAAAAGATAATTGTTAATGTTTTATTCAAAGCCTACGTAGGCTCAGAAGAGAATCCACAGTAATGGTCAGTTGAAATATCTTCCTTGGTCTACTAATGCATGTGTGGCTGAGACTGTATTGTTTTGTTTTAACCATTAAGCTAGCAGTGTTATCTGCATTCTTCTATTTCCTTTCTCATTCTGTTGCATCTTCATGTTGCACTGTTAATGTCTATATGAGAAAAACATGTCATGCAGAAACACAATTGCAATGTAAGAATTTTAATTTTCACAAACCTAAACCATGAGACCTCGGTGAGTACTGGTTGACTCTCATTTCCAGTCGCATACTAACTGTGCAAGTAGCAAGCAACATTTGAGAGTAGCTTCACTGTACATAAATGTCATCAGCTTAAAACCTTTTTGTCTCCTTTTCCACAGCTTGTAGATAAAGTTGGAGAGAGCAACAACATGGTATAATGACGAGAGGGCGGAAGACTGATTCTAAACTTTTACTGTATTATTTATAAAATCCCTTTGAAGAATACTCAGCACAAAGATTAAGTTGTGTACAAAGGAAAAAGCTTGTTACATTCGTTACATAACAGTTTAATTTAAAATGTATAGTCAACAATACACATTAGAAAAGAAGCTCGGCAAGTGTGCTTCTAGGAAAGTAACTCCAGAGTTCAGGAAGTAAACTGAAGAGGTGAAAGTCATGGAATAAGCCATGTTACAACTGTTCAAGACTATTTTTGTTGGTTTTGGAAAACATGCTAGAGGCAATGAACCCTTGTGGAATTAATGGTGCCTGTACTTTACCTCCTTATTTTGAAGGTGCAGTAGAGCAAACAGGCCTACATTTTTAAGGGTGACCCAAACTTACCCAACCCTCTGCTTGCTATCCTCAGAGTGCAGAAAATCAAACAGGAAACTTCTTGTGTAGCAAGAGATGCATCTTTGCATGAAGGTCAAGATGACTATTCATCTATAAGTGTATTATGACAATAAAAAGGAAACCCTACACAGTTCTGTAATAAACGTTTTTGTAAATATGTGGCTGAAATACAACATTGTTATTTTAATGTTTCAAAGCCAAATGTTAGTTGATTGTATTTGCCTTCCGTTTCGGAATATGCAAAAGGTCAATCTTTAATAACTTTGGTCTTAAATGTTGGTTCTGAACATGTAGAGCTCTGTGGAGAACTCTGGAAGCTGACTTGTAGTCCTTCCAGGTTGTTCTGCTTGGGCCATGTTCCATGTGCATCCAGATGAGAATGTAGCCCCTTGTCACTAACATGAAAACTTCGTGAAATACGCTTAGTTCACAAAAAAATGCATTAGGCTGAGGTGCTGATGTGAACCCTGTGAAATGTAACTTAACCAGAATTTGGAGCTTTGTTTTTAAACAGTTTGAAACTAAGCTTTCTTTGTTTACTCTGGAACTACAAATTGACTTTTATTTTTTACAGTAATAAAATGAAAACTTAAACTTCTGTGTATGTGAATCTCTGGGGAGAAAATTGAGTTACTGGGGCTGACTAAAGATCAAGTGCCAATCTCCATACATTTGTAACTTGTTACTGGGGTTATCTTCAAACAAATTCTCTTGGTTACAGCAACAGCTTTGTTGTTACAGAGGATTCTTGGCTAACCTGGAATAAATGTCCCCTCCTAAAGCACAGGTCATGTTTCTGCTTCTGTTGGAATGTTAAACGTTGTGCACTTTCAGTAGGCTTAGTGACAGTGTCCTCACCTAACAAACTGTGCTCGTTCAGTGAATTGTGTTTGTGCAGGGGGGGTTTCTGTTGTGTTTCGCTTTCTCTTCCCTTTCATGTAATCCTAAACCAAATTACCCAATGTAGTAGCAAAAGTAGCTATGTAGCCTAAAGGTCTAATGACTGGGGTTCTTTTTGGATTTTTTTTTTTCTTTATTCTGCAGTTAAAATTGGGATTTTCCAAAATAAGTTTTAAGTTAAAAAGAATCCTCATATGCAAACCCTTTTGAAAGTTGCTCTGAAGATTATTTGTATAAAACATGTTGTTTTCATTGCAAGTGCATAAATAGCCACAATCTACTATTATCAATATTTAATTTGCTTTCTTCTAAAACAGGCACAAAATTATTCTGAAAAAAAATTAGCTGTTCTTTTACAATTAATAACATCTGAAAAATAAGTGGGTTTATTTTATAAATGACCAAAAATAGCTATATTTGCTTGATGGCATGTGTGTTATAGTTTACGGATAGGAGTAAATCTGACTTGTGGGCTCTACCTCAAGAGATAAGCCCTTTTAAATAATCCAATTTTAACTGCTCCTATAGGTCTGTTGTGTGTTACAGTGACTAGAGAATAACACTACAGCATCTTAGCCAGCTCGTCCTGTTTGCTGTGGTAGGGCACTAGCCTGTGCTGTGGGAATCAAGTGCTGTCTAAAGCAGACAGTGTTTATCATTTACTTTAGACGTCAGCTACCTGAAGGTTTTCGTTCTTCTCTCCTGAAAAATAATGTGATGGGAACGGTGGATTGCACCACATGACTGTGGATCTCTGCCTGCAGCAAATTGCTTGGTAAGCTGAAGTACCTTCAGCAAAAAGAAAGCTGATGTCTTTTGGAAGTCGTTAATGTGTTGCTGTGGATGATCTTTTGCCTCTCTGAGAAGTTGGGGTGTAGGCAGATCATCTCATTAATATAGCAGTCATTGTTTTAAATCAAAAGTCCTTTTTTGTGACATGTTAACTGTTGTGAAAAGCAACTGAGGGAACAGAATTGTATGTTGAATTTAGCATAGTCTATCCCTCAAGGTAATGTCTTTGAGACGGTTTTGCCAAGGTAAATATGGGTGGCAGCAAAGGTCAAAACAACTTAGCCTTAAAGTGTTTCTGTCCTTGTAAAAATATCTCTAACAGAAACATGCTTGGAATGTTTCCCCTTTTAAATGTAATTTATAATTGCTGCTTTAAAACTTGTAAGGATGGATCTTATTCTGAGAAAATGAATACTGTAAATTTCCTTGTCATACCTTGAATAAATGGGTACCTTTTTCTACAATTTGTCTGTCTCTTTGTGTGCACATTTTAAGAAATTGTGTTGACAAGTTTTCCTTTCCAGAGGGTCAGAGGAGTACAAGCTGTTACTGCTTGGCTGTCTGGCACTGTTGTGACTTTTACAGTAAATAATGTCTTGAATTAATCTTAAATGGAAAGGTTTCCTCCCTTTCTTACAACAAACCTTTTACATAAGCATCCCCCTAGTTTTTAGAGTTCCAATTTCAAACACATCACAACAAAATGTGAAATTTCAGTTACATGGGAAACTACTTTCTTTTCTGAGGAAATCACTGTGAAACTTCAGGAGAAAAGGAGCATGAGTCTAGATCCTGGAGCAGGTTTTTAGTTCAAGGACACAACCATGAGTTGCCTGTATCCTGTATAGAGTGGCCTGATAAGCAGGTTTACCATTCTGTGGTGCTCTGCAAGCTTGTGGCCCATTTTTGAGCATTTTCACAGAGGCAGTTGAGCAGCAAAGCCAAGCTTTTAACTGGTTGTTGAGGTGTTGTGTTGGTGCTATGTACCAGTACCCTAAAAGCTTAATTTGACCAAAGTTCCAGCCTCTCAACTAACTTTGACCAAAATATTTCTGTGGTAAGTATTCCAAGGAACTGGCACTTCCTAATTTAAAGGGAAAAAAACCCAAAGCAATGTCTAGTTATATTTTTTAAACTGTGAGAGGTACAAGGTGTAATTTTAATCTGTATGTAGTTCATGGCCAGTTACTTTCTGTGACTAGTTGCCATTCATTAACCAGGAATACTTTGGATTTGTTACTACTCACAATGTGGTACCATTACGCAGTTTAGAGTCTATCAAAAGCAGTATAAGGAAAGGAATCTTGTCTCTGTGGCAGATGTAAAAATGAAGGTTTTATTGGATTACTTGAAATGGTTTACTCACCAGATTTCAAGGCACAGATTCATCTACTTGTTGCATTTCTGGATCACTTGACTATCAATCAGGCTGGAAAGTAGAGTCTGTGTCCCCAAACCAAATGTGTGTGTCCCAGCTGTTTCTTCAGAGGTCACTGCCAGCCCTTGGACTCCTGTCTCTGTTCCTCTGGCTGACGCATCCTGGCTCACTTTGGCTGCTCTACCCTTCAGACTGCCAGTACCAGCTGTGACATCACTGGCATGACATTACCAGACTGATTTACCAGCAGAACTTGGCCCCTGTGGCCCATCTGTTCTAAGCTCTGCCCCTCTACTATTGATCTTGGCACATTAAAGCATCTTTTAGAAGACTTGGATCTCATGCTCAGCCCAACAAAGAGATTCTGCAGCTGCTGTAATCCCTCGCCAAGCCTAATTTCACCACAATTATATGCTAAAACTTCCTCCTCAAATACATAACAATTTACAGAAAAATGATAGGGCTGCTGTGGGATTATTTGGTGTGGAATTCGTCATCTCAGACTAAGTGTTATGACTGATAAGATGGGATATGGAGTAATACCTATTTATAGGAATGCATTTATGTGTTGGTTACCAGTCATTAATGGTAGTTTAATTAACAGTTTACCTGCTGGGGTAGTGCATGCCCAGAAATGTGCTTGCCAAAAAGCATCTGTGCTGCTGTATGCTTTCTAGCAGACACCATTTTCCATTGAGTTCTATTTTTCCTGGGAATGGGGTGGATCTCCTATAAAAATCTATAAGTTTGGGGTACCGTATTGCTCACAGAAGCGTTGGAGGCACAGCTGAGCAGCACAGGACATGGTGGTCCTGCAGTCAGGGGTCCCCCCTCGGCCACCAGGAGGAGCCACGAGGAAGCGAAATTCCCGGGCCCCGGGGTCCTGGATGGCAGGGATGGCCTGGGGGGTCACCGGCTCCCTGGGAACACCAGCATGGAGCCCGTGTCCCTGCAAAACCTGGGCGGCAGGTCAGGTGGTGATATCTCATGTACCCAAGAGCAAAACATACCTTTCATCATCTTCATTTCAATCAGCCCCAGCACACGCTAACAGCTCCGAGTACTCTTGCTGGTTAAATGGGACCTGGAAAACAGCTTGAAATTTCCTGGCTGGCTTTTTTTTGTGCACTTCTTTCTGAATTCTTTTTAGGCTTGATTTAATTTAGACTGGAGAACCGCAATGTGGCTTTAGAGCACAAAGAAGATGTTGATCTTTTTATAGAGCGCCGTCAGAGCTGAAATCCTGCACGTCAGCCCCTCTCTGGGCTGGCAGGATTTGAAGCAGCCGGGTCGTACTTGGGAAGTTCGGAAAGCAGGCTTTCCACTTTGGCACAGCCCAGCTGCCTTGCTGCCTCCTTTTCTCCAGGCATTCCAAAGCTCTTCCAGTAACATTAGAGAAATCAAGATTTCACATTGATTCCTACAATTTAATTCTACTGCTTTGAAAGAACACTTTTTTTGGAGCCAAATGTTTTACAACACTAAAGCCACACTTACATTAGGTCAGTGTTTAAATATTGATTTCGTTTTTATAGTGAAACCAAGCAGTTTTGCAGTGAATCTTCCAGATGGTCCAGCTGAGTGGCTTTTATCATTAATTGTCAAACTTTGTGATCCAAAGAAGGGTAATAAAGCTGGTGAAGGGTCTGGAGCACAAGTCCTGTGAGGAGCAGCTGAGGGAGACAAAGAGGCTCAAGGAAGACCTTATGACTCTCTAGAACCCCCGACAGGAGGATGTAACCAGGTGGGGGTCAGGCTCTGCTCCCAGTCAATGAGCAATAAGACAAGAGGAAATGGCCTCAAGCTGCGCCAGAGCAGGTTTAGGTTGGACATTAGGTATGGAATTTCTTCGCAGAAAGACTGATTT
This sequence comes from Pardalotus punctatus, assembly GCA_013400915.1. Classification (NCBI taxonomy): domain Eukaryota; kingdom Metazoa; phylum Chordata; class Aves; order Passeriformes; family Pardalotidae; genus Pardalotus; species Pardalotus punctatus. Next base: position 915,855 of record VZTX01003182.1, on the reverse strand, counting down.
GACATTGGAATGGGCTGCCCAGGGAGGTGGTGGAGTCACCATCCCTGGAGATATTTAAAACATGTGGCTCTCAGGCACAGGGTGTAGTGGTGGGCTTGGAAGTGCTGAGTAATGGGTGGACCCAATGATCTGAAAGGTCTTTTCCCACCTAAACAGTTCTATCATTCTATGAACTTGTGCAGAGAATTATCCTCCACTTGCTTCTTTCCCCCTCAATAAAACCCCCTCAACAGCACAGAACATTGAGTCTTTCCCCTCTCTTGCTTTTCTGCCAGTATTTAAGCAGACCTGAGTGGGGGATAAAGAAGCAACTTGAAGAATAACCTTGAACGGGGAAAATGGGCTAGCAAAGACCCCTGGTGCTCTCTTTAAACGGTGAAGATGGGGGTGATTTTGATGAGAGCTCAGGATTCAAATTACCCAGGTGCTAAAGCTTCAAACAGAGCTAGCTGGGGAGGGGCTGGCTGCCCACCCTGTGCCTCTTCCACCCCCGGCTCTGGAGCACCGTAACTCCTTTGAAAACCTTTTGAAGGCTGCGCTCTGATGGAGATGTGACCTGCAGGAAACTCGTCCCGTTCCAGCAGGGCTGGGGGCCGGCAGCGCCGGGGTGAGGCAGGAGCAGCCGCCCAGAACCTTCTGGAAGAGCCCCGTGAGGAGGCAGAGGTGAGTAGCTGGAAAACAAAAAGGCTGGAAGAAATGTTGAGAACAAACTCTGGTCTTGGTTAATTCCCGGAGAGCGATGTTTTTCTTGCCTCTCCGGGCAGAAATAAGTGACACATTCACAAAGTGCTTGTTTAGGAGGAATGCGTAAAATGCCGTTTCCCTCAGAGGTTGGGAACAAAGAGGGGAGATGTGTTTATTTGGTTCCAATTACCCTCACGCATGCAGGCCTTTTCCTTTCAGCCTTTTTCTCAGCATTTCCCTGGTTGTCAGATGTGTGCTTTCCCTTTTATGTCCTCTCCCGACTCCCGGTTTTTAATGTTTCTTTCTGTCAGGGTAATTGTGCAGCCCGTGCTCTTTGTGAGGGCGCCAGCTGAGGCGCTTTCCGCCCTCCAGCATCTCCAACCATCGCTTCCTACTCCCGGCCTTTTTATCGGGGCTTTTTACACCCAGATCGCTTTGCTAATGGGTTTTACACAGAGCCCGCACACAGCGGAGCTGCCATGGCCAGGGAGGTGGAAAAACGGCGAGAGGATGGGCGTGAGGGAATGAGCACTGGGACAAGGGGCTGCCGCAAAGGGATCTTGTTGATCTGAAAATCACATCCCCTGAAACCTTGCATCCCCTCGAGCCCTTCCACAAGCAGACAGGCCACGGTGCTTTCATCTTGCTGTTTCTGCAAGCAATCCTAACTGTCTTTTTCTTTTCTAAAATGAAGAGTAGTAATTGCAACCATCAGCTTCTCCCATCATTCTGTTGTAGTCCCACATGGCCAGTCTTTAAAGGACTCTCCTTCCCCCAAAGAAAAACAATTTAAAAATCTGAACACGTATATAACTACGTAATACTTTATAGATACATATAATAAGTACACAATACTTTTTCTTTTCTGTTAGGAAATTTCTACAGCACCAACCTGATTCTTAATCAATTTCTTTTCCTCACTTTAAAAGCTTTCCACAATTATGTTCCCAGTTCTGCAAGGCACCTCTATGGAAATCATGTCCTGCAATTACCTTTTTGATCATTCTTACCAGTTTTAGTTTTATGGCTGAAATCAGACACAGGTTTTCCCTGAAGAATATTGTAGGTGAAAGTCAATGTTTCCTTATTTTAAATATTTGTGCCAATGCACTTACATGCAGTCATAGAAACTATGCAAGAATGAGTTTTAGTAAAAAAGCTAAAGTAGAAATAAAGTATTAAAGAAAGATCAAAACATACTATCTGGTATTTCTGGAAGAGATACAATTATGTTTTTCAAATAGCTTTGGAACACATTTCAAAAGGGCTTATATTACAAAGAGCTCTGAAAGTTTTAAAAGATCAGGATCAAACTGAAGCACAGGTTTTGTCTAAATGATACATTCTGATTGAATCAAATTTGGTTTCTCCACATTTTCCTACAGGAAGTTTTCGTGCCATTTTAGAAGCAAAAAAAATCTCAGAATCCTATCTTTCTCTTAGATGGAAAACCTGGTTTCTACCCACCCTCTCCCTATCCTCTTCAGAGGATACAGCCAGGGTTGTAGAGGAAACCTTGAAAAGTGTATCAAGAAGGACTCCTGCTCTTTATTTGTATAGAATTATGGAATTACAAGCTTCCTCTTTCAACATTTCCCATTTGGCTTTATATCATAGAGCCTTTTCATTTTCACAGCAGTAGCTCCTCGTATTTCAGTGGCTTAAAGGTGAGTTTATTCAGCTCTGGTTTGGGAAATGGCACGTGACTCAAACTCTTCACCTTGTGAATCCCTAGAACTTGTGGAAACACTTTGGACTTGGAGCATATAAATTACCTTATTCTCTCATATGTGTGAAAAATTTACTCATTAAAACTTCTAAAGTTTAACAATGCTGTCAACTGTTCTCAGGATTCTTGGTGTTAATAGAAAAACTAGTCTTGAATGATGTTTTATCAAAATAAGATATTCAGACTGTAGAATATGGGATTTCTTACTGATGGATCAAAACAACTGAGTGAATCGCTAAAGATCTAATATCCTTTGCCTTGTAACTTCTGGAGTGTTAAATAAAGAACTGTAACTAGACTGAGGTAATGCAAGCTGTCCCTGCAAAAATACATCTATATGGTGCATTTACTAATGGCATCTTCAGGTTTTCGGATGTTGCAGCAAGATGCAACTTTTAAAGTAAGTTCTGCAGCTTCACTGAGTTTTGGTCTCCTTTTTCTGACTTTTGTTTGCAAGTTTGGGGTCAGCTTGGCCCTGAATAAAAGCAAAAGATCAATACAAAGATCTCTTTTTATTACATATCTAGATAACTTGGTGGTTTGGCTTTGCGCAAATCCTCTGTAGTTCAGATAATATTTCTTCTTTCCCTTTCCTTCTCCTATTTCTTAGTTTTGCCCACGCCATGAATTCTGCTCTGTACCTCAGTAGTTGGCAGAAGTTTAAGGGTAACTTGAAATGCATCTCTATGGTGGAGCATGTTGCAGAGAACTTAGGAAAAAGGCTGATTGTTCAGACTGGTAAACTGAGCTCTGTAAACAGTAAAATTGTACAGCTTTTTTTTTTGTTTGTTTTTTTTGGGGGGGTTGTGTTTTTTTTTTTTTTTTTTTTTTTTTTTTTTTTTTTGTTGTTGTTGTTGTTGTTTTTTGTTTGTTTGTAGAGGGATTCAGGATACTGAAGTGAGTCTGGAGAAAATGTACAACCTGTAATGAGGAATACAAAAAGACACATGGGTAAATATGCCACAGAGAGAGGCACACTCAGCATGATTTTTCTGAAAGGAAATCCTGACCTGCCTATCTAGAAACCTCTTTAAAGGAAGTAGAGGTCCAATGCATACAATCTAAGTGGATTTCCAAAGCATTTGACAAACTCTCTTAGCAAAGGCTCATAGAAAAGAAAGGTGCTTTTATGGTTGCTCTCTTTAATTGGGCAAGAGACAAGCAACAGAAGAGACTCTGTAATTGAGAAAATGGGACATTGAGGCAAACAGAGAAAAGACAAAGTCTGCTGATGAAATTTAAAGCCTTCAGGATAAGGGTGTTAAACAGTTTAGCCAAACTAGGGTTCTCTGCAGTAGGACCTTATCAAACTGAATATACAGTTGTAAACATAACATAATAATGTCTGAGTATAAAATTATGCACATAGCTAAAAAAAAAGGTCCCTTTTTATAAAGTCGTGGGTTATGAATGAAGTGTTGCCTTTCAGCAGAGAAATCTTAGAATTAAGCAGTTCATAAATGGATTAGTTCATTTTAGTAATAAGACATAGAACTATAATGAAAAGAAATAGAGTGGGAAAAAGGCAAATTAAAAGCAAATATGGTGATTTGCTTTTTGAGAGTTTCGTGTAGTTCATGTACCCATCCTAAATCAGGGATGATCAAGGTTATTGAACTGTTTTTATAGTAAACAGAAAAAAAATTAGAACTCCTCATCTGGAGAAAGGAGATGGCTGACAGAGGATTCAACAATTGTCTTTAAAATCACAAATGACATACAGGTGGTGAAATGCTCTTCACTTGTGTTTACAGTCTCACAGTATCAGAAAAATGGAGAATGATGTGAAATTTTCAAGTGGCAAGTTCAAAATAAAACAAAATTAGGAGTTTTTCCACAGAGCAGAGCTAAACTGTGGAACTGATGAGCACAAGATCTGACAGATATCAAATTTTATGTAGGTTCAAGTAACAAATTAATAGAACAAAAATCCAGGAGGAAATGTTAAGCCTAGAGAATTCATCTTCCAGGAAGCTGATGGGGGTCAAACCCTTTGAGGATAAGAGTGTATAGTGGAAGGAAAAAATGGAGTGAAGTGCCTCTGTTGTTTATTCTCTTCTTGAAACTCTTCTGCATGCATTATTAGTGTGAACTGTCAGTGACAGGATATAGAATTAAATGGACCCTTGGCCTGACTCAGCCTGGTTTTTCCTATGTTGTGGTTGTAACCTGAAGATAACTCATTGTCAATGGCTTCAATTGCTCTCATGAGCACTCAGTAGTGCCCTGATGATGAGTTGTATCTGCCTGAGGCTTCTTTGCTGCTTTCTCTGCCTCCTGCTTTTTGCTCCGTTCTTTTCCTCTCCTAAATAGCTGCTGGAACATCACTGTTCATGCGAATTTGAGTCTTGGGTAGTGTTGCTTACCTGTGTTCCTTTGGAATCCAAGATGCTTGTAAAGCCACTTGAATGGCACTTTTTTACCTGGCTGAAGAGCAGCAGGAACAACAATCTACTTATGTAACCGATTTCTGGCACTGTACAAGAGAGAATAATTCATGTACATTGTGCTAAGCAGAACTTGGCACTTCTGACAGTCACACTGAGATGAAACAGCTTCCTACAACGACTCCAAAGGAGATCAGAAGGGGAAAACCTGACAAAAACAGTAGAAAGGAAGAAAAGACTTAAATGTAAAATCAGTTATGATGAAGGTAAGCACTTTGTGAACATTACACCGGCGTGTTCTCTTACAAATTTGTGTCTTTTTTGTATTAGTTTCACTGGCAGCAGCACGGGCAGAAACACCACAGTGGACAGACTGCTATATTTATTCTTTTGTCTTCAGGTGCT
>VZTX01003182.1:772270-910342 GCA_013400915.1 Pardalotus punctatus | reverse complement strand
GCCAGCTCCCCGAGCCCCGCCGTGCGCGCCGCCCTCGCCCGCTGATGCAATCGGAGCCCGGCAGCGGCAGCAGCCCCAGCCCCGGCAGTNTAGGTGCTGGTCAGCTGCCTGCCGGGTGCCAGAACTCGGAGGCAGGGCAAGAGTGGTGGTGTGCAGAGCAGGTACCCACCAGACCTTCAGCATGGACCGGGGGCACGAATGAGCAGGGGAACATCTGACAGCCCCGCTAATTCCGGCTAAAATGGGTCGTGTGGGGCTCCCTATGTTGGGCGGCGGTGCTGGGGCACTAAGGAGCAGCCGTGCCCGCAGCGGTGGCAATGGGGGCACAGCTGGCGAGGGAGGGGAACTGCGAGGTGTTGGTGTGTCAGCCGAGTCGGACGCGAGACGGAGGAAATGACTCAGAAAACGATGAGCTGGTCACGGCTCGCTAAGGGAGAGAGGGCTGAGGAGAACGTGTCGCCCTGTTCGAATTACAGCACAAGCGCTGAATTGTCTCGCCTCGCTCGGCGCCGCGCACCACGCGGTGCCATTTTAGGGCCGGGGTGACCCTGCGGCGCCGAAGGTGCGGGCGGGGGCTCGGCCGCGCCGGTGCTGCCCGAGGNGAGCAGCAGCGGCAGCAGCAGCGGGCGCTCCGGCCGGCCCCGATCCCGCGCAGCGCCGCCACCGCCGCTGTATCCGCCCCCGGGGCTCGGTGATCCGCCGGCTCCATCCCGCCGAGAGCCCGGCAGGAACATCCCCCCCGCCTGCCAGCATGATCAAGGTAAGCGGAGCGGGTTTCCTGCCGAAATCCGCTCGTCCATCCTTCCGGCGATGCGGAGCAGCAGAGGGGCTTCTCCTTGGCAAATCGGTAGCTCGCCGATTTGTGTTTACAGATTTTAGTGCCCCGGTTTATTTGTGCTTTGCGAAAGGGATTTCTGTCCCCGACGGATGTGTTGTTTGAGATTCAGAGGCAGGATGTGTGTGATTTTACCTATTTCCTTGCTGTTTCATTGCCGGCAGCATGTGTAGAAAAGAAGTACTTCTGTGGAAAAGAAATGAGGGAGGATGGAGAAGAGGGAAGGGAAGATGCATGATTTCCTTTGGGGGAAATTTCTTGTTTATGGGACTCTCAATGATTAAAGAAAAAACCAAACAAAAATCCAGCAAACTAAAAACCTGCAAAGGTTATGGTCTCCTGGCAGACATCAAGCCTTTTTATGCCCGTGAGTTTGTTAAAGCTCTTATGTCTGCCCTTGTACTAAAATAGACTATGGGCAAAACCCGGTAACACGTGCTTAGAGGTTTTGAGTAATTTCAGAAATAACTTTATTTAAAGGAAGAGGAGTTGTCGGTAGCAAACTCTAATGTGGCAGGTCAGCATCCATGGACACTATCCTTTTATAAATGTCATGTTTATGTTCTTCTGCTTAGTGAGGCTGATCTGGGGATTAAAAAGAAGTCTTCCTTGTCAAGGCAAAGGGCATGGAGTTAGCACGGGTGCTTTTCAATTAGACCAAGGGAACATCACAATCACGGTGCACCCTGTGGAACAGCTGCAATAATTCTTGGGTTTTGAGGAAGGGCTGTGCTGGGCTTGCTGTGAATTGCACAGCTGCAGCTTGATGCCAAAGTTAACAGCTGAGGAAATACACGGCTGAGTTATTTGCTTTCCTTGGGTCGCTTTAGCAGATGGAATATAGGCACAACAGGTATGTGACTGGCAGGTGTCTCCCCAGCTCCTCTCTACTGCTGATGGCAAGTGTTCCTCACATCCAGCAATGCTGTCCCCTGGGTGGCTCTGGCAGTGGTGCAGTTGCTGCTCATGGTGGCAGGACTAGGATGGATGAGCCTCTGGAGGAGCCTTGGGATGCTCTCGTAGCCCCATTTGCCTTCTCTGCAGCTGGAGAGTGGCAGGCCAGCCATAGCAGAAAACTGCTCTGATGCTGCTCAGGGAAAATACCCAAGAGCTCCCCCAGCCACAGTGCTCAGTGGAGCATCTCAAGGGATGGGCAGGCTGTCGTGTTTTATGTCTCTTTGGAGGTACCTGTTGTGTGTCTAGGAAAGAAGGCATGGATCCGGTTTCCAGGATTCTCCAGCACATGTCAGGAATGCTCTGGCATGGCCTTAAAAAAACCCCAAGTAACTGGGAAACCATAGACTTACCAACGTGTCTGCTCAAAGTAGCACTGAAATCTCATTGGGTTCTTCTCAACTGCACAAAACCGACCTAAGCTTTGTCTTTTGTCTGTAGAAGACATGGAAGGAAGCACTAGCTGCAGCAGTAAAAGGACACTCTTGCCACATGAAAGTGATGTGGCCTTGGGCATAGTCAGCGCTGTCTGAGCCCTTTACCCTTTATTTGCCTCATCTGTTCAGACTGTCAGCTCTCCAGGGTTCTGGCTGTCACTGTGTGTTTGTAGAGCCTTAATCAAAAGTATAGAAAATTATGACTTGGTTATCACCATACTTATGTAAAACCTGATACGTTTATAAAGGTTTCAGTAAGCAACAGCATTCTTCTACCTCCTTGTCCCTGTGTTTAGTCAGAACCCTCCATTTTTCCTTGAACTATTTCCAGCTCAACCACAACCCTCCCTTTCTGTCCTCTTTAAAGTAATGTTATGTATAAGAAATGAATTACGCCTCTGGTTTCTGCAGTCCCTGCCTTGTCCACCTAATGCACTGATTGTTACTGACAAGCCTAGCACTCCTGTGTGAGCCAGTGGATATGCTGATTTTTTTCCCCTGGAAATTGAGCATTGAAATATGCTGCAAAACCATAAGTGAAAGAGAAGATTGCAAAATCATTAGGTAGCTTTAACACAGCTCGTATCTTGCTAAAATCCTCTGTAGGTTGTATCCTTGGTTTAATTTGATAGATGAAAATAATTAAGGTGGATTTCATTTGTCATTAATTTATCCCTGGGAGGATAATGTTAGGAAAGGAAGTAAATCAGTTCATTAACTGTGTAAACACTCAGGTACTCTACATTTATTGACTCATTTTAAAACAAACTAGGTGATGTGGGCATGCTAAAGAATTGAAATAGACGTTGTTTTCATTGCTTCCTTGTGTTATGCGGTTTTTTTAAAATGAATAACCATAGCTGAATGTATAATGCTGAAAATTACCAGTAGGTCTAAGGGCAAGACCTTCAGTGTCAGAATGAAGGAGCCAAGAGGTAAATTCTCTGTATAAAATTTGCACAATCAGCCTTCTTAGCCCACAGATGTGAGGACTGGCATGTTCACGTCACCACATAGGCACAGTGACACAACATGTTCTTCACGCTGCTGGGTAAGTTCATCAGGGGGCTCTATGAGTTCAAGGCACTCAGTACTGATTGTGGCTTTTGATAATGAACTGTGGCCATCCAGCTGCAACGATGGCTGTAATGGAGAGATTAAATGCCCAATCTTTATCTTAAAAGTCTGACTTTAGGTGGTAGTTAAGCATAAATCGAAGTAGTGTGTGACACTAATATGTTACGTTCATAGTCACTTCCATGCTTGCAGCTTGATGCCTCCAATTCTAACATTGGATGAAGTGAATGGGTGGTCTCGTTTACCTTGGAAACACCTTCATTACTTTATGGCTTTTTACATTAAAAGGTAATATTATCTCATAAAATAGAGCACCTGTTGCAGAAGGGCAATTTAGGAAGTATTACCATATGCTGTTGCAGAGGAAAATCCAGTGTTATGCTTATGGAAAGGCCTGGTGTTGCCCTTTGGGTGTGTACATCACAGGATCCAAAAGTTAACAAAAGGATAGTTGAAACTATCTTTAAAATGATCAAGAAGTTGTACCCATCTGGTTTTCTGTGCATCTTGGCCTGTAGTTTATTACTAGTTTTACAAACTAATGTCATAATACCATTCCAGCAGTTACTCCTTTACTTGTTCCCTTGAGGTCTGCAGTGCGTTTGAAGTTTTATTTTAGAGTATACCTGAAGTGTTAATGAAGGGCAGCATATAACTTCTCAGCAGGTACACAGCTACTGATAATTCAGTTTGCCTATTAGAGCATTTCACACACCATGTTGATAAAAACATTCCTTGTAAGCACAGAAAATTGTTTTTCCTGGTATACAAATAAGGTTTAATTCCAAAAGGTTCTGATTGCATTAATTTCCATGAGGATCCAGAGTCATCCCTGCCACACAAGTCACATCCACTTGTTTAATTTCATTTAGACTGTTGTCTTAAGGGTTATCACTTCTGTAATAAATGCTTGAACTTGCATTACCCTTACTGAGAATGAAGTATTTTAAACCTTTGACACTGAGAGTTTGGAGGAACAGAGTGTGTTCAGTCTGAAGAAGGCTTTGGGACAGTGTAATCGCAGCCCTCTGCAATCTAGAGGAAAATGATGGAGATGGTGTCGGGCTCAGCAGTGCTGTGTGGCAGGAGGACAAGAGACAATGGCATAAGTTGAAACAAAAAGGGTTCAGATGGGGTATAAAGAAAAAATTCTTTCCACAAGGACTTCTGGGAAGTTGGTTACCAAGAGAGACTGTGCAGTCTCCATCCTTGGGAGCTCTCAAGTCTCAGCTGGACCAAGCCTTAGAAACCTGGTCTGACCTCAGAGCTGACCCTGCTTTGAGCAGGAGGTTGAATTGAAGACATCCTGAGGTCCCTTCCAGCCTGCATTTTCCTATGATCCTGAGAAAAAGCTCGCAAACGAATTTTTTTTTTTTTTTTTTTAAATCCAGTCTTGGTTTTTAACACACCCAGTGGTGTGGACCAACTTGTCCAGAGCCCTGACTAGCTTGGCTTTTAACAGCACAAAGAAATCTGTGCAAGGTGGTGTTTAAAGTCCCCATTGCAGTGTAGGCAGATTTCTTTGCAGAAGGTATATTCTTTAACGCGTTATTATAGTAGTATTATTTTCTTTATTATCTTGAGGAAGTCCACATGCTTAACAGATGAGGTTAAGCTGGAAAACTATAAAGCGCTGAATAAAAGTCTTTTTGATTTTTGGGGATGTGAACTTTAAATTGCTGCATCTGAAATACAGTCTATAAATTTACCACATAAAATTGCACATTCTACTCTTATGAAATGATACAATTGCATATCATCATGCAATTAATTAAAAATTATAGAAAATGCACCTAAAATCAGCAGTAACAATACCACTTCTTTTTATGTATCGAGTTTTTCAACCTCCATTAAAATGAAGGAAATTCCTAATGGAAACATTATGGGAAAGAAACTGTAAGTGTTAAAATTTGCTATGAAGTTATATAGTTTGCAGGCCAGTTGCTGAGTAAGTTTCTTACCAGATACATGCAGATTTTACTAAGCTGATTTTAAAGTTTGAGGAAACGGGGAGAGGCTGAGGACAGCCTCAATGTTCCTGGATGAGGAAAAAGCGTAAGTATTTTTTTTAATAGGCTCTGTAGTTTATAGTTTGTTTTTTAGAAACGGTCTTTATAGATTTATCGTTCAGGAGTACCACAATTATTTTTTGAGAACAGAACATCAAGATTTATTATCAAATTATCAACATCACTGTCCTGAATTCTGCCTTGTGGTAATACCTGCTTAAAACTTTGACAAACCCCTTCCTAATTGCTAGAAAGTACTGCCTTTCATAATAGAGGGTAAAAGCTAGAAAAAATGAATAAGCAAGAAGTAATAGTTTTAGCATGGGGTGTTATTACATGTAGTGGCTACACAGGTGCAGTTTTGCCACAGCTGTACAGCTGCATGTGCATGCAGAAAGAACCTCATAATTGTATTCACATGTTCATGTATTTGAGGTGTTTATCCATCAGGAGTACATAATCTGTGTTTTTCCTTATTTTTAGTATTATCCTTTCAACTTTTTCAGGGACTGTTTTTGGCATTTACAATTTGATTCTCTTCTCGGCACTTGAAGATAGAAGTTCAGTAACAGCATTCCTTTCTGGTTGTTCACTGAGCTGAAAGTCTAGCATTTACAATTGTTTCCTTTTGGATTTTCTATTTAGGTGTTGTGCTATAGCCAGCAATGTTTTCATCATGTTAATTGGGCAAAATATTTATTAGGGCACACATATAAAATGAATGTTCTATCCTGCCATTTTCAGCTGAACTGGATTTCAGAAGTGGACAAATCAGAAGCAATTCTAAACTGTTTTAAGGTGCTCAAGATTAGCTTCATACATTCAGAAATGCCAAAAAAAGTGATGTTCATGTAGATTGAAGGCTAGCAAAACCCTGGGTTCATGGGGCTGTTGTAAATGCGTCATTTGTCAATTTGGATTTGTGGAACTGAGCAGGGCTGTTTGATCGTTAATACAGATGTTGAATTGTAGGAGGACAAGGCTACATTACTTGTCATAGGCCTGTTTATCATCTTCATTACAAGTGCCATTTCTTACCGTATCAAAGCTCTCGTTTCTCTAGTAGAGACTGCATCACTCCTGAGTTGTGTTTGCATCACTCCTGAGTTGTGTTACAACTTTTACCGTGCTATAATTTGGGCAAAGGTCCTTTCTTTGCTTTGTGTACTTCATGCACGCTTAACGCTGGCAACCTCTACAAATACGTCATCCGTGACCACACTTTTCCAAGGCCACTTTTAATGTGCTGAGTGATATTTTGCTCTCAAATTCCCTGGTCAGCATCCAGTTTGCTCTGGGCACTGTCAACAAATGATAGGGGATTTCAGATGAAGGACTTTCTCACATTATTTAGAAAGGACATGCAGGGTGAGTTTAACTCAGCTCCAAAATTTTGGAGTGTTATAACCCATGATTTTTCCCTGTCTTAGAGTTGCTACATAGCTGAATATATGTTAAGTAGGGGGATATCTGGTTTTGTCACTAGTTTGAAATATTTTACTTCTTTTGAGCAGGTATCAAGAAAAGCAGCTTCTTCTGGGTGTTATCTTGTTGTTGTACCACATTCACGGGAGTAATGTGTCATACTGCAGTGACACTGTAGTTGTGCCCTGCTTTTCCTGGCTTGTTAGTAAGCTTCCATGGGATTATTTACATTGGCTTGGTGTGGTGGATAATGCTTATTACCTTTTGTTGTGCTCTCTGCAACTCATAAAGACTGTTAAGCAAGGAAGTTCTGAGAATATTCTGGACATCTATCATGTAAATGTGCTCCCTTTCTGTTGTTACTCAAAAAAGAACAGTATTGTCAATGCTGTCCTCAAATAGGTCCTGAAGATTTTCCCTTTGGGTTAGCTCTGTTCCTAATGCCCTTTACATCAAGAAGAAAGCTTCAGTTTCCTTTCTGCTTTTTTGAACTGTGTCCAGTTGGAACAAATCAGGGCAATGTTTGAACACACAGCAAAACACAGGTCACAGGGGTATAACCCAGGCTTTGGAGAGGTCTTCTATTACTTCAAACCAATTATGCCAGGCTTAAAACCCACTGGAGCCAGTATAGGCAGGTGTTCTGCAGCCATCACCTGTGTGCTCTTAGGTAGAAATTTGAATAGGTCACAGCTGTGAGTAGTGAACAGCCAAATCCACTGTAAATCAGTCATGTACACCTGCTCTTCTTCCTTGAGAAGAACTGTAATGGATTTGATGGGTAGTTTTTGTTCCTAGGGAGCTGTGCACACCCTGTTCTGGCATCTGTCACCTCCCAGTGAATTCCCTGAAGCAGCTGCCAACCAGGGTGAAGTGTGCCAGTGGGACAGTCCATGCCTCAGTTTCCTGTTTGTAGAAGAGATGGATATTTCTGCCTTTTTTCACCTAGGTGTTGTGACTGTAGAGCCAGGCTTCCAGATGTTACAGTGAGAATACTCCTTTAAACCTTATCAATAAAGAAGGCCTTGGTTCTTTATCAGGAGCTAACAGTTCCAGCCCACCATCAGAATCCAAGAGAACACAGTATTTGCAATATTTCTGGAAAGCTTGCTGTCCTATTTTTTTTTTTTTTTGTTCTACCCTACTTTGCATCATCTGTTTAAAGAGCTATAGGATAACTTTTAGTGCAATGCTTAACAAGACCTACTAGATCACTGTGAGCCCTGAAAGCTCTAGTCAGGGTCCCTCTGCAGCGTTGTGGCCAAACATCCAGGCAGAAGCCGTATGTGGTTGTACCTGGTTCTGCCTGCAAGCAAAGAAATGGGGTTTTGCTTAGCCATTTGAGAACACCGACACAGCAGAGAAGCACATTTATAAGGAGCACTCCTCTGACTGGTGGAGCAGAGCATACCTGCAGACTTGAGCCCCTGCAGATCCCCAGGTTAGATAGCTGCTGCCATGCTTTATCTGCTTAATCTGTTGGCCACTTCACAGACGTGCCAGGGGAACAGGGAATAACAGCAGTAACAGCCAACACACTACAGAAAGTCGTACTTCTTGTGCTTTTCAGCAGTGGCATTTGATAATGGGTGATGATTAAATAGGCAAAGCAAAGTTATCAGGTATCAAGCCAGCCTGTGTTGGCCCTTTACACACCAGCAACCACATGTGTACTTGCATAATGTTTTATTGTACTTGGTGTTATTTGGGAGTCAGCTATCTAACTTACAGTTTTATGATCTTTAGTGGGACTGTATGTGGGACTTACTGTGAAAAAAGTAACTCCTTCCTCCAAAAGCTGTTTTGTTTTTTTCCTCCCCAGAGCTTTTATTTTCAGTGTGTCATTCATCTTTGCTCAGTGTCTTATGTAAACCTTTATTCCAGTGCAAAATGGACTTAAATGGGACACGGTCTGAGCATTCTGAGAATAGCTGCAAATGACCCCTTATACAGGCCAGTGATTCAGGCCTGACCTCGTGCTTCTCCTGGTGCCGCTGTAGTTCTGAGGGAGATTGCAAGCAGGACTGTGTCCTTAAAAACAGGTTTTTGTCGGCTAGCTCTTTTCTTTGAGCATGTCAGTTCTCATTTTGGAATCCTTCACTGTCTCTGCTGTAGTTTGGTTGGGTTTATTTCCCCCAGGAGTCTACAATGATTTATTTGCAAACTGCAGAAGCTTTGGTCTCCCACACTAAATTGTCTGCTTCCAGTTCTAAGCCCTCAGTAACTCTTCAGACAATTACTTGATTTGTTTCTGCTTTCTATGGCTTCATGTTATTTTTATTTTCATTTGGTAATTGCATCAGGCCAATTGCCTTGGTCATCAGCTGCAAGATCTGTGTGGAGTTTCCACCATCAACCAATTTCACAAATAAATTGTAAGCTATGTTTTATGCATCTTTAAATCAGATCTGTCATTTAGCTGTACAGCTGTTTCAGAATAAAAAATACAGTCAGTGTAACTGAGTCTTCAAGGAAATAATCAGATTAATTTTTATTGTGCTTATGCTCATTTTTGCTGGTATAACAGTGCAGTTATAAATGCATCTTGCTTAATTTTACTATAAAATCTTAAAATGCTAATTTGGTACCTGGCATTTTAGAATACAAGAGCAAAGCGAAATGTTAGAGAAAGCATAATGAACACAAGCTTGTGATAAAGAGCAAAGCCCTATTACAGTGCTAGAGAAAAGGATGTAATAGCATTTATACCCTTTCATGTTGCCAGTTTAATACAAAAGATATCAAAGAGAGCTGGGCCTAAACACAATAAAACTGTGGCGCCTTTCAGAATTTTCATTTATTTTGTCTGAGCAATCACTATATTGTGTAGCCACGAGACACTATCTAGTTAGAAAACAGGCAGATGAATTTATAGGTCAGCTAGATCCAGCTGGTTGCTTTAACATGTTTTCCTTCACGCCATTCTAGCAAACAATGCACTTGTTAAAAACCTAATTAATGCTAGAACGGACAAACAAACCAACAAAAGAGTCACTTAGAGGCACTGTTCATAGGAGTTAGAGATGGAAAAGCTCCATTAGGTCATCTGCCTCTTCCCCTCATTGTATGAGGCTGTTTTCCCAAATCAGAAGGGAAGAGCCAGTAAACTGTGAAGAGAGAGGAAATGGCACTGGGGAGTGACAGAGGAACAGGAGCGTCATAAGAAGGAAAACAATCAAGACCTGTGTGAGCAGTGGGCTTAGAAATCAAGGTTAAAGCACACTGCACTTGGAGGTCATTTGTGAAGAGGATTTCTTTAGAGTACTTGCCTATTTCTGCAAAGAAAATAGGAAGGAGAATTGTATGGATGTGCAGGAAATTTATTAAGACAAAACTGACCATTGAAGAGATTACGGCTGCTTTATGCCCTGTATTGGATGGAACTAGGGGGAGGTGTTCTGTATTTTTCGGTTGGGAAGGATTGCATTTTAGATTCCATGTTGTACGGTTGTGATTCACAGCTCATGTTGCAAATTTTTCTGAAGTATCTGACAAAATAAATTTAGCCTGAAGCTGAATAGATCCCTGGTTAGGTTCTTCTTAGGGTTAGTTTCTACAAATTAATTTGTTTTCTATTTCTGCTGATCTCCTTCTTCCTTTAGGGTTCTTGATAATTCAGCTTGTCAGCTATATGTTCTTTTTGGACTTCAGAAGTAGTTCTTCACTTTGCCTAGCATTGCTGCCTTTCAGGTGAACTGAGACAAGCTTTCTTGTACATCCGTTTAGGCATTAGTAGGGCCTACTCAAATATTAATTTAAGTACTGAGTCAAAAAATTGACATTAGTTCTATTAGAGGTTTTTCACCAGAGTGCTGTCTGCAATTGCAAACACTTGCATTTATTTGATCTTGTGAAACCAACTTTGTCTGCTTTTACAGCTGTGATATAGCTGTAAATGTTACTAAACGTGGGTCTTGGATGGACTAGCTGAATATTTCCACTTCTTGATGTTTTCTGTTTTAAGATTTTTCTAACCAATAAGTTGTGCTCGTATAATCTGCATTGTCTTTTATTTAAGTGTAATAAAAACAGTGATGCTTATTTTAAAAGGAACATATTTCAGTTTTAGTCAAACTAATTAAACTGCTTTAAATTAAAGCCAATAAACTACTCAAGTCGGGGATAAGTGCCTGCACAGTCTTTTGGACTAATTTAATTACAATCTATTTCAATTCAACCTTACTTTATGCACTGCAGCTTTCTTGGACATAGAATCTCTTGTATGTTCTGAGCCCTTATGCCTCCATTGTGAGGCAAAATTATTACTAAATAGTGTGGAAGCTTTCTCTTTCTGCTACACTAGTTGCCTTGTGTTTTTCTTTGTTGGATGCTGTCATTGCACAGCCTCTGTTTAACCAACATTAGTGCCAGCCCAAGGTTGAACAAGCAGCCACAGTGAGGTGATAATGCCAAGCTGACAAGGCATCAGGGAAGGTCTGTGTAAGGAGGAACGGTCTTTAAAAATGTATTGGAAGTGCAGAAAATAGAACTGTAAATTGTGTAAATGACCCAGCCCAACAAATGTGCTTGGTGGCACTTGCATGGTAGCACAGATGTGTTGTATATGTTCACATACCTGTAAAATACAGGATTAAAATTATTTTATGTCATCCATCTACTCCCATGAGAGCCGAGATAAACGTGCCTGGCTGTTGGATTCCATAAATGAGCTTCTTAAACTCTGGAAATCTATCACAAATGTCATTAAATAAATATTTTTTAGTTGTATTTAAGATAGTATTATATTATTTGGCCCTTCAGCAATGTCTCTCTCTTACAGCATGTGGGTTTTTTTATTTTGGTTTTTTTTTGTTTGGTTTTTTTTTAAGCTGTGAATATTATTACTGGGTTTTTTCTGCAAATTCATCTTTTATGTGGTGTGGCTGCCAAATTGTATTAACATATCCTAGGGACAGATAAAAGCTGTTTTGAAGTCGTGGAGGTGTTTTTATCTGGCTGTAGCAATACACAGACTATATGGCATTTGTGCACATTGGATTCTGTTTTATACCTGGAGCTGAAAGGCAGCTGATTTGTATGGCTGTGAATGACAAAGTACCTGTCATCACACACCTCGTTTGGCTTGCCTGTAGGCAGTACCAGAGCCTGAGTCATGTATTGGATTTATTGATCTGCTGTATTCCTACAATCTGGCAAGTGTTCTAATTTCATTATCCTTCCAGTGCAAATTAGAGCATGAAACATTTCTTAGACACTTAGTAGCCAGAAGCAGGCATGGGGAAAAAGCAGTAAGATGCTGTTGTAGCTTGGAGAAATGTCTCAGAAAGGACTTTCTTCCTTGAAAACGATGTTTCATATGACTTCTGGCTAGGAGAAAACTCCTGGTCCATCTTTTTTGGGGCCGATGACTGCTACAAGATAGGATGGTGTTTATAGCAGGAGACGGGGTTGCTTTGGTAGAAGGAACTGTGTGCAGTCATTGCTGTGTATCTGTGGCTTATTTGGTTTCTTTAGGTTCTTGTCCTCTTTGAATGGCCAATGCTTGCCCGAAAAAGCACTGTGTGCAATTCTTTTGTGGGTATGGGATTAGGTTTTCAGATGTTCCCTGTCACTGGTAGTACTCTGCCAGGGCATTTGTGCTGTTGATGAAATTCTGCCTCAGAGTGGAGACATCAGAGCTGTCTGTGGGGGCCTTGACACACACGACTGGTGAAACAAAAAAAAAAAAATACTAAAGATTTGGTGAAGCTGCAGATCATGAGTTGTTTTGAAAAGCAGCCAATATGATTTCCTAGCTGAAATTTTGAGCTCTGTAGACAACATTTTCAATTTATTTCTATCCTCTTGCCTTCAGCTAGGGAAAGTTTTCTGTTCCCTGGTCGTGAGAAGTTATCAAACGCCAGGGAAAATTAAGTGAACACAGAACTGATTAAAGAATCAGTTTTCTTTGAGAAAGTACATGGCATATAGAGGTAACTGCAAAATTTTTTTGAGAACAGATGACTGGGTTTTTTTTTTATATAAATGATCTCATACTCTATAGATTAAAGAAATGCAGCTTGCAGCTGAAGTTCACAGTGATGAAGTGTCTGGTAATCTTCAGTTCCTGTTTCATAACTGCAGATGAACTGATGAGATAATGGAGTAGCTAAACCCCAAGCACAGCAGTTTGACAAAGCACTTGGTGGAGTTGCAGTTCATAGAACAGGTAATCCCTAATGAGAACAACAACGCTGATGCTTCTGCTGAGTGTCTTAAAAACTACCAAGTGTGAAGGCATGGGAAAAGCTAAGGCACACTCGTGCAGTCTAGGAAGCCTGGGGAGTTTAGAGAGGAGATGGGCCTGTTTTTGTAGCAGAAGGATGAATGATCTGACTGCATAGAAGTACAGAAGGTGTGCCAGAGAGAGTAGGGAGAGCATTGACTGCAGCATCATGATGCTAAAAGATGTTGAAGACATACATGTCTAAGGCAGCGTGAGGACCAAGTGTAGGAATTGAATGTCCAGGTTTGGGAAAGCTCTAGCAGAAGTGCAGGTGACAATTATTAAGCCTGAAATTTGCCAAGAGTGCCGCTAAGTGTTACATACACAAATACCCACCCATGGCTTTGCCTCTGCCTTGTGTAAGAGTTAGATTGGAAAAGTGCTAATGTGAGGGAGCACTGTTATCCAGCTGAGTGTAGTGTGATTATTTCTGTCAGTGCTAAAGGATTTGAAATGGTCATTATAGCATTGAGATCTTCTCAAGACAGAATTACTATTCACCGGGTCTTTATTTCAGTAGTGTTTCACAGTGATAAAATGACATATAAGCCCCATTTTTTAACCAAGTTTAATCTAGTGTAAGACTTCACACTGTTTTTTCTCATACAGGGTTTACAGTAATGTTAAAATCAATGTATGTTTTCAGTATTTTTGAAGGAAAGCTTTGGAATGCTGTTATATTTCCAACTCAGAAAAAGCAGTTATGTATACCACAAAGAAAACATTGATATCTCTACAGCACAAGATGGGAAATAAATGTCATGCTTGTGTAATTGCACAGCAACTTGAGACAATCTTGAGTGACTTTTAAGAAGATGTTGACCCAGTGGCTCAAATGTATCTTTAGGGATAACATCAGTGTTTTAATGGATGCAGTTTTAAATCTACCATGCTATTAAGCACAAAGAGAAAATTTATGCTCAGCAGGTCTCCCTTGGCAATGTTGGCACTAAACCAGGGAGCAATTTTCCCTATTGCATTTAGCAACATGTTTCAGATTTATAAGCCATGGAGCCATTAAAATATGACTCCATCAATTAGAAAGTAATTGTGGTATTTCTTTCTAGTGCCGAGAGATTAACTCAGTTTAATCTCAGTGTGGTTAACAAAGGCAGTTAGCTACTTGCTTTAAATGAGAGTTAAATCTGTAAAAAATAATGACTTCATGGAGAACAGGATTGGCCCCATGGCATAGGCCCAAAAATTGGGCTATTGACTTCACTGAGTTCAGTGGTAATCTTGAAATGAAGGGCAACATGATGGAGCCCCCAGGGGCTGTTCCTGTAGGTGGTCTGTACTTGAAATTCACATACAAGCTTGGTATCTTTATAAAAGATCATGAAAGGGAATACTAAACTGTATCCAGCTTCAGTCCACTCTCTGTTGATGCCAACATTTGCTTTAGGGCAACTTCATAAAGCAGCAGCAGGAAGAAACTGAAGCATAATGGTTGAGTACTTGTCAGCATTTGCTGTCACCAGTAATTATTATTAGAAAATCCAGCTTGGCATACTGGATATTAGACAAAAGCCAGCAATGGAGCTGAAGCTCCTTAAGATATCCTTGTTCCATGGCTGGCAGTTCCCATCCTGTTAGCTGGTACCCAGCACGCCCTTCATCCTAATTCATTGCAGTGCAAATAAAAATCAGTTGGCTCAAATCATCTGCAGAATACTTCACTACTGTCAACTGATGGTGCCATGAAGGCTTTCTAGATTTTACCCATGAATTTGGAAGTATTTGAAGAAGGAATATTTGACAGGGGAGGCAAGGATATATTATTATCCGGTGTCCTTTGGTTTGGGTAACACTTTAGTCCTGCTTGGGTCTGCCACAGAATGCCTGTGGCACACTCTGCCAAAGTCTTGTCTTTCTGGAGTAGAAAGCCCTGACCTTTAAGGCAAATAAAATATGTTTTAAAAGAAATATAAAGCATATTGGGATATTATAAAGAGATTTATGATCTCTCTTGGCACATTCTCCTTTAGTGGACAGGGAGGGTCATGTAGCCACAATTGCTTGCCTTCCTGTAGAGAGACAGAAAAAAAGAGGAACAGAGGGGTTCAAGCTTAGAAAAGTCGGCAGGAGGGATGTGCAGGGCTCCCTGGGGGAAGGGGGAGAGGAAGTGAAATCTCCTGTGGCTGGGAGTTTTTTACTTTTTTGTTGATAGCAAGGCTGTGATCTATGGAAGGCCCACTAAAGATACTGCTTTTTTTTGTTGTTGTTGTTGTTTGTTTTACCATATTCCCAAGATCTGCACAAAGGGGAAAACTGTGTTATTTGCCTTTTGTGTGTCATTATTCCCAGCCAGTGATCCACGTGGTCCCAGGCTTTGGCCCCACACTTTGGTGGCTGCTGCAGGACTGGGCTGGCTGCTGTCTCCCTGTCACTGCCATCTACCTGCACATAGGTCACACCCTGTGGGGTGAGGGCTGCTCCCTGGTGACCAGCTGGGAGCAGGGATCTCACAGGCTGCCCCTGAAAGGTTTTCTGGGCACCTTTCCTTAAGGAGGTTGTTGCCTTTTTGGCTGGTAGAAATATGAAGCAGACACAGCAGTAAAGGAAAAAGGGAATATAACCTTGGTTTAATAGGATCCTAGGTGCACACTTGTCAAAGGTGAAACATGCTGAGCAGCACACTGTGTACAATACATACAACTTTTATGGACCTTGCAAATTAGCATATCTATCTAAAATCCTCCAATAAGAAACTTAATAATTGTTAATAACGAAGTAATTGTCCCCCTATTCTAATGACCCCACCCCCCAAATGCGACTACACCCCCGTTTACAAACATTNTAAGGAGGTTGTTGCCTTTTTGGCTGGTAGAAATATGAAGCAGACACAGCAGTAAAGGAAAAAGGGAATATTACCTTCGTTTAATAGGATCCTAGGTGCACACTTGTCAAAGGTGGAACACACTGAGCAGCACACCTAAAATCCCCCAATAAGAAACTTAATAAAGAAGTAATTGTCCCCCTATTCTAATGACCCCCTCCCCAAATGAGACTACAGCCTAGTTTACAAAAATATGCTCCAGAGAGAAGGCTCCATCCAAGGTTGGAGCCTCTAGTTCTGAGATAGCATGAATGTTTGGTCTTCTTGGCTTTGCAATACCCCCAAACTAAGCTAAATGTCAGACTACAAGAATTACAAACGTGGGACTAAAGTACAAGGAGTGTTTGTGAAGGGTACAAGGAGTGTGTATAGAGGGTACCAGGGAAGGGAAAGGGTATCAAAATATATTAAAAGGGTATTAAAAAAAAAGACAAATCATCAGGCATCAAGATTATACCTTTGCCTTGGGGCTTTCCCACCTGGACTGGGAGTTCCCATGCAAGATGCAGCAAGGCTGAGGGGTGGCAGGGAGAGAGGCAGCCACCAAGTCCTCTCCATCTTTCCTGCTGTGCTCCCTTTTGCCATCATCCCAGCCATCCCCTTCATGGCCCATCACCTGAACCTCTTGCTCCTGGTGCCTTCTTCTCTCTCCCAGACCTGTGCACCCACTTCACCTTTTCAGCTCCTTAAAGGCTGCTGGGAAGTAGGGAATGCTGTCAGGGCTGTATTTGTCTCCTTTGTTCCATGCTGTTGGGTGTAACACATTTAGTGGCTGCTGGCTGGGAAGGTCCAGGTAGTGCAGGAGGGTCCACAAAGATGCTAACTGGATGCTGTGGGAGCTGGGAATCTTGTTTTTGGGTAAATGGGTTGCACCTCCCTGTTGTTGAACAGAAGGTTGCCCGGAACTAGCACTCCATTTCTTTTTTCTTTTTTTTTTTTCACTACCCCCCCCTTAGTTCCTTGGCAGAAGCCTGAAGTTCAGCATTATAGATAATGTAAAATATTCTCATTATTTATTCATATAGGTGAGCTTTCCTTATTACTGTCTTTTTAATGAAGGATTTAGGAAAACCATTTATTTCTTTTTTTTTTTTTTTCCCATTCTGCCTACTCAGCCTTCTCTGAGAAAAGGCAAAAGCAAACCCAAATCTGTTAGGTGGCTACTTTAGTAGAGAAACTTGGCTGTGATGGAATTGTGTAAAAACACAATTTACTTATTCAGCTCTGAATGAAAGACATTGATATTGTCCATAAACTTCTGCACTTCGGAGTGATAATCTAATCTATGGTGTTATATATATGTGTGTGTGTGTGTGTATATATACATATATATATATATATACATATATATAGCCCTGAAATGCAGTTGCACAAAATAATGCAACTGCAGTAAACCTGAGAACCCAGAAGATGGAAAGTTGTGCTAAGAAGCAACCACAAAGTTCCTGCTAATGTATTTACTGATGACAGAGTCTGATGATTCGATCCAATCTTTCCCTGAAATGAATTAACATTAGCTGTGTATTAACTCTTTTTGCAGTGTGCACTGAATTTGATTTCCTCTGGTTTTATTTCTTCTAGGGCTGCCAGAATGAGTGCGTGGGCGGAGGATGTGCAGGAGAAGCAGGAAAGCAGATGACTGAATCTTTCAAGGTATGTATGAATGGCCTTCAGAAGAAGGTTTTTCCACTGGGTGCCAAAGTTGCAGAGGTAAGGATCTCAGAAGGACTCCAAAACCCTGCAGCTCTGGAACATTTTCAGCACTCCACAACAAACAGGGCTATGATAATAAGGAATGCTGAGCAGCTGTAGTTGCAGTGTTTTAGGATTTTCTTTCTCTCTCATGGAGAATACAGATAAACGGTACTTTCTTAATCTCTGTGTTTTGTGTTAGAGGTGTACAAGCCATAACCAATAGGTCTTTAGGGGTGGATTGTCTTTGGCCAATAGACAATTGTTTATTACTGTGTATAAAAAGAACTTCTTGTAAATAAAGTGCTCTCTTCACCATCTTGGAGCCTGTCTGCCTGACCTCTCTACCTGCTTCCACAAATCCCACGAATAACAGAAAAGCAAACCATAAGCAGCTGCCAAGAACTGACATGAAATTGCATCCTTCTCTTTTTATTTTAATCTTGTGTTTAGAAATTAGATCAGTTAAGACACCATTCTTTTCCTCTGCCTCCTTCCTGAATGCAGTGCTAGTAACTAAGAGCTCATTTTAAATGGTGTATAGATACAGATGTCAGCTTCTCATTTTCTGTTGAAAGTGCAGAGCCTGTCAGTAAGTGCTCCTTTGAATTCTACATCTGTTCTAATTTCCTTTTTTTCCTGTCTTTTATACTTCTTTTGCCTTTATTCCTTATGTCACACATTTGTAATTATTTTTCTCTCTTGTTCCCTGATTTACAGTCTTTAAAAAAAGCCTCAGCTGTATTTTGTAGAAATGCAAAAGTAGTACTCAGAAAAACTTGTGTTTTTTCAGCAGTTCCTTTCCTGTTATTTCTGACTGTTGTCAGCAGTACATGAGATGAAATTACTGTGATACACCTTGTGTCATGTTCTTCCTATTTTTTTGGGCAGTGCCGCTGCTGTGCAGTCTTCTGAAGTGTGCTAAAGTAATTATTTCCCCTTCAGCTGTCAGGCTTTAAACAGATATGAAAAATTAATACTGTATTAAATATGTTGGGCTCTTCGATAAGGTTTATTCTGATGTTAGTCTCATTTTGAAAACAGCAAAGAATCCTGGAGAGTCCATGACTACAGAATTTCACCGTGTAGCAACATGTAATTTAATTTGTATTTCCTCATTCTCAGCCCTTCCCAGTTCTTCTCTTCCTCATTTCTTTGTGTTGTGTCTCTCTGGCAATTCTGCCCAAGGAGGAAAATTCAGGATGACTTTTCAGCCAGAAGGTCTGATTTGAAAAATGTTGACAAAACCAGGCATGCAGCCAATTTTGAAACCCCAATAATTCGCAAGTCTGGAGTGCTGGGTTTTGTGAATTCACCCTGAGTAAGTAGATAGATCTCAGTAGATTCATTCAGCAGAGCGTGCTGGTGTATTTTTAAACAAGAATTGCTTTATGGAGAGCAGACTCTTGTGTAACCCAACCAAACTGTGTCTTTCACTCATTGAGGCAATCTGGAAGCAAGACACAGTGACAGCAAACTCTGGTAATGTTTGGGTCATGGGTGAACTTGCCATAAACTAAAGCAGACACTTAAGGCAGATTTAATGATACCAGCAGTCAAGAAGGTGCCTTACCAAAGCTCCAAATACTGGGTGGCACAAAGTTGAATTTAGTCCAGGTTCCTTTCCATTGATGCTTAAATGTCACCAGAATGGCAAATCATTGTGGTGGAGAGGCTGGGTGAGGGGGAAAACATATTAGCAGGTGGGACAGATGGTCATAAAGGGAATAATGCTAGGAGAAAGCAGCTGGCTCAGGCTGAAGTCTAATTTGTAAGACTTCATTCCTGCCTTATGGCTCTGTTTCTGAAGATTAGCTGCAGTCACCAGAGGGATAGAGATTTCTAGAAAATACTGTACAGTGGGAGGTGTGTCCATGAAAGTTAAGGTGAGAATATGGGTCCTGGTTGTAGTGTCATGCATTATAATAATTATTTCCAGCCTCTTTAACTTCATAGTAACATTAAGAAGAAAAACTTCATAAATGAAGGAAAAAACAGCAACAGAAAATGACAAATAAAATAGCCTGGATTCATTCTAGGGAACTTCACAAACATTTTTGTGGAAGACAGTTACGGTTACAATTTCAGAAACTATAGCTAATAATATTTCAAAGGAATCAAATTGACCCGTGGGGCTGACTGTACTGAAGAAAGCTGCAATTTTGTGCCAGTAACCTAAACAATCCAAGATTGTGGGAATGTAGAAAACAGGGTATGGTTTTGGTTAAAGCTTACTTAAAACATATTGTTTGCAGTGGGTCATGCCCAACATTTGAATGCCAGATTAGCCCTCTGAAGACATTTCTTTTTAGAATGCAGTGCTGTGCTTTTTAGGTGGGGTGAGCTGCTTGGAATTTTACTGTAGTTTCTGTCTGACTTTGAAAGGTGGACTCAGAAAGTCCCTGTCCACTGGGAGGGAAGGAATGAATGTTACCTGCAACTTCTGGCAGGCAGTGAGCCCCTCTGCTAACTGCTTGCTCTTCTCTATTCTCATGGACCTTTCTAAAGGCAACAGGTCAGAATTGGCACTTCCTTCGTCCTGACTGCGACTGAACTCCCTTAATTTGACTCAGTTCTGCCGTTAAAAATCTCATCCTGGCAGGTCTGTGATTTACAAGGCATTTAATGTATGGCATTTAGAGTTGACACGTGGGCAGTGATCTTGGAACAGCTAAGAAACATTGAAGGAAATAATGACTATGCAACAGCTTCCTGTTTTGAAGAAAGTGTCAGATCTCCAGGATTTATCTACCAAGCTGCTTGCACGAGAGTGAAATCTTCCTCCCTCCCTCCCTCCCTCCCTCACACTGTTGTATGCAAATATTAATATATTTTTTTATTTAGATATCTGATGACGGTTTGTGACCACAACCTAAAAGGTGTAATTTTTGCCTTTTGTCCGCATTGGATCCCTGTGAGGGGAATATGAAACCAGTAATGGAAAGTACAGTCATCCTTTGTAGCACTGAATGTTTTTTTTTGAAAGTTAAATCAATAAATGCACGTATCTGGTTTTGTTCTTGTGCTTGCACCCCATAATACCACAAAATAGCACACAATTATGTCTAAGGCACTTAATTTTTATGACTATAAATCTGGTAGTTTCTTTAATGCATTCATTCTGCTTATTGTGCTGTCACAAGACAGAATGAATATTGTTTGGAGAATGTAGCAGTCTGTTTCCATATGTAACTCTGATTTGGTTGCTTTTAATGTGTGAATTAGCTCTGACTTGGAATTCCTGGCACTTTGTGTTAAGAAACTAGAGGCATCTGTGCTGCCTTTTATTTCTCTCATATTCAGAAAAATGATTTTATTTGTATGTAGCCTTTTGTCTTGGAATATGTTTTTCCTTTGAGGCTGATACATGGAGCACTTTAAAAAGGTATTACCTACTCCTATTATGTTTCTCTTAGTTTCAGTGATCTGAAGCTCTGGAAAAATTGGCATCTTAATGGTGCAAAGTTCAGTTCTTTTGTTTTACTTTTTAACGGCCTGTTTATTGTGTCAAAGTGGTGCAGACTTTCTAGGGAATTTCTAGAGAATACTGGCTAGTCTGCTACACCAAAGCAAAACAAGTGAGTCTGGATCGAGTTGCTGATGTGAAGACCGGTGGTGGCAGAATGAGAAATGTTTAACTGGGACTTCTGTGTCTGAATGGCTGCTGGTGCTACCCTGAAAATCTGTGGGTGCTCCCAGACAGTTTTCTGCAGACAGACCCAGCCTTCCAGGCTCGGAGCCAGTGGGATGGGAGCCCGTGGCAGACTGAAGGCTGCATAGACAGGTTAGTGCAGTGCAGAGCTCCAGCTGGTGATCTTTGTTGGGATTTTGGACTTGCTAGACTGAGTACAGTGCTGTGCCAGTATAATAATTCCAGTTTGAAGCTATCTTAGTTCTAGCCAGGTGAGGTGGTGGATATATTGAATTTGCTGCAGTGATTTGTGGTTTATTATTTGTTTCTTGCATTGCTATAATGTTTTAAAGCCCAGGCTGTGAATTAGCTGACACTCTGTTAAGTATTGTACAAATAGAACATGAAGGTAATTTTCACTCTCCAGGTATAAACCTACAAAAAACCCCAAACAAAATCTGACAGTTTTTCCGTAGAATCTAAAGCTGTAGTGGGTCTTACACTAGAAAAAACTAAAAAAATTTTCCAGTGCAGGCATTTGTGGTTCAAATTGAGAGACTGCCAATGAAAGTTTTATATTACTGTGAGCCATAACCATTTTTATACTAAGTGGGCCTATAATCTGTGGCAAATGCAGTGAGATAAGGATTCCTTATTCTGGGAATTGGGACAGGGAGCAATCCATTTTGAGAAAATAGATGATTCTAAGCTTCATTTTAGAAGACTATTTTATATGTGAGAAGTTTGCTGGCAGTGATAAAAAACAAACAATTCTCTATTCCTGGTTTTTTTAAGATGAAAATTGTCTCTTCACCAAACTTTGTGGCTTCCCATCCAATGCAAAGGGCAAAATTATAAAATACAGAATAGTCTGATTTTTGAAACATCTTCCTAAAGTCTGAACTAATTGACTGTATCACATTAGCTCATTAGTGTGACGTGAAAGTTCCACTCCTTGAAAAAGTTTAGGAAGTACAAAGCAGTTTTCCCTTGTTTTCATTTTATAGGAGCAGTAGGTAAAGTTACTGACATGCTCAGAGCATATGGATCAAGGGAGCACTAAAGTATTTTTGGAATGAGGAAATACATGCAGTATAGTTACCACATTACCTACAAGGCTAACAAATATAAAACAATTTACAGGGTTTATATGCTTTCATATATATGCTATTTCCTCCCCAGTTTGTCCTCAATTTGTATTTTTCTACTGACATCAATGGATTATTTATCTGCCAAAGCATATGTGCACCCAATGGGGCTTTTTGTCATATTGCAGCTGTGGACTCTTCAGGGGTTTTGAGAGTTAGGTGGGGATATTAGAAGAATACCTTGCATTGCCATTTTAAATTGTCTGTTCGACTACATTTTGTATTTTGCTTGATGAGATAGAACATTTCCACTATATCTGTTTCCCCAATATGGGAAATATTTATTGTAGAAATGGGGAAAGATTTATTATAGAAATTTAATGACACTGTGATGCTGTGATGAGCAGTAGCTCCCCAGAATGTGTATATAGAAAATCTGCTCTTATATAAACTGTCTTGAAGCAGTAAAAGAGAGACAACCTATTGGATATCTGTGTGTGTGTGTATGTGTATAACAGGATGAGATAAGGATCTCCAGATTCTTTGTGTCTTAGAACCTTAGGCCATCCAGTCCATTCTCCCACTGAAAGTGGGGCTCTCGTCAGCACCAGAGCAGGACATCAGTGGCTTTGTCTGTTGAATGCTGTGCTGGGCTGCTCTGTTCAAGAATTCTTATTTTCCTGGTGTCCAGTCCAATCCTCTTAAGCTAAAACCGTGCCAGTTACCATTAGGTAGGTAATCTCTGTGTCACTTCCATGGAAATGCATAGCTGTAGCCACTGTTAGATTGGAAATGCCAAGCTGGAGGCCAGTTCTGTTATTGGCATAACAATATTTAGCATGTGGGGTTGGGCACTGCTTTAGAGAAGGTCATTCTGATTTTATCTTGATTTCAGCTGAATCTGTTTACTTTATGTTTTTGTCAATGGTAACGAAACTATTAGTTTTTGTGATGTGTTGAATAAAAAAAGGTTGGCAAGTAATAATACTGTTAAACCACTGTGCTTCCATATCACCTGATTATGCCCCTAGCAGGTATGTATATGCTGCAGAATTATTTCAGGTGATTTACAGTCAAATCTGTTCCCTCATCTTTGTGTGCCAAGAGGGAAACCAGCTTCAGGACAAAGAGTGCTGAGTGGTTTCTGTGGTATTCTGCATCCACATGGGCATGGCACAAACTCTGTTGAATATTACTATTATTATCTGGACCAGACTGACACACACCTGCTGCTCTCATTCCTGTTATTGATAAAGAATTTGAGATCTGTGGCAGCTCCTTTCAGTTTCAGCTTGATGGCAAGTGGTTCTGTCTTCCTCTTCAAGTGGGTAATGTTCTTCAAATAGTTGAAGGCTTTTAGCAAATAGATTTTCTAAGCTGTACTAAAGGAACTGATTGTCCCATTATCTGAAGCTGAAGGATTTGTAAATAAAGCTAATTGTCTTCAGCAAATAACAGGAGCTTTTAGCCAAGATAAAAGGAAACTGCTAAAAAAACAGCCCAGGGCAGTTTGGCTGAGTTGATTTATTTCACAAGAAAGTGATGCTTTATCACTTTTTTCACTAGGAGTTTAAGAGGTACTTGGTGTCTGTAAAAGCACAGAAATTGTACTGGAATTTTGTAAAAGCACAGAAATTGTACTGGAATTTTGGAGATTGCATTTAGCTTGTATCATTTTCTGGATTCGTTTTTCCCAAGGTAAAGAATTGCTGTTAAAATGCAAGGCTTAGCACTAGTCAGTGATTCCCAAAGTAAACTTGTAAACTGACTCCAAAACTTAGAAAACCCATAGTGTCCATACCTATTCCCAAGATTTCTTAAATTTTAATGTCATTGTGATATCATGCCCCCAATTTTGATAGTAAATGTTCTCTTTGCTGAACACATTTGAATAGAAGCTACAATTTAGGAAGAATTAAGTTGTGGTTTTTTTCCATAGGATTCTCTTGGCCCTCCTGCTTGCTTTTGAAATGATATCCTAGCTTTCCATGAACTAACAGCCTAGAGAGTTGGAAGAGGTTTATGTTAATCCTGTATTTAGTCCCCGTTTCTAAGAAAATGCTGAATGGAATGAAATGGCAAACTGTTTCAGTGGCAGTTTCAGTGGCAAATCAGACACTGAATTTCATGGCAGTTTTTAAGTTTACTTTCTGTCTACCCATGCAGGGGGGAGATGGAATCAGACAAAGAGACAGGTGTGGTTAACTGAATGTTTGAAATGGTTCCCATAACCTCTGTCTAATATAGAGACTGTACCATGAAAGCATTTTATATTTCCAAAAGGTTTTGGATGCCTGCATTCCATGAATCCACTTCCCTGCATGTCTGCAAGCTTATTAAAATCAGGGTAAGAAGATTTAATTGCAACTGCTCAGGACTTGGACATGTGAGATTATGATTCTATTCCTGGCTGTTCCACACAACATGTTTGTGACTGGCCAGGCTACTTAGGAAAAATAGTTCCAACTTGTTTGTCTGAAATTTAGGTTTGCAATTAATTTCTTCCTTCAGCGTGGCTACTTCTTTCAGAGAAGATTAGATGCAGAAATCTCATTTTTTGTTGCAATTGCTTCATGTGAAATAGAAATGGTATTTCTCAAACCAGGAAACAGTAGTGTTTAAATCTTTGTGCAAAGATGTGATATTGGTGAAATGTCAGAGACCTCTCTATTCCAGTCTTGTGTCATAGGCCAGTGTCAGCCCTCAGCTTGTGTTAGACTCAAACCTTCTCCCAGGCAAACTTTCTAAAAATGGAACATTGTGTTTATGCTACAATGCAGAAATACAGTGGTTGCGAGGCAAGGAGCAGCACAGCATCAGGAATTGCATTAACCAAGCTGTCAGATCTTTGAGAAGAAGCAGTTTGTGTTAATACTGAATCAGATGAATTCGGTAATTAGCTAATGTTGTGCATTGGTGGAGAATGGCCCTAGTTTTGTTTTTATGGAAATGTTTGTTTACAAATGTATGAGAGGACTTTCTGCTATTACAGAATTGCAATCTGTGTTTCCCTAAATGGAATTGCTTCTCTCTGATCTAAAGCCCAGGTGCAACTACACTGCAAACATGAAGTGCAGTAGCATGGCCAGAGGGGATTTTTATAGAGCTGACTTGCCTAAAAGTAACAGTGAGCTATAGCAGTGTGTTTGTCACACCAGTGCAATGGCTGCATTAAAGCCTGCTCACGCTTCCTGATCACCCCAGTTTGTTGATTGGAATAGCTGTTACCAAACAGAAAGGATTCATGAGGACCAAAATGCAGTAAGTGTGTCTGGTTTTTGTTCCAAAGTTTAATAGTCTCATCAGCATCTTGGTGGTTTGAATTATATAGAGAGAATCATATTTGAAATGTTTTACCGAATTTTTTGACAGAAGAGATACTAAATGACTGTTTTTTGTACATCTGAAGATACAGATTGTTGGAGTATAGGAGGTAGACCCCACTAAAATCAAGTAGGTGCTTTTCTAAGATTTCCTTAATACCACGACAAAGGTTTTCTTAGGATCTTTAGGAACCACATTCCAGCATCTTCCTTAACTTTAAAAACGTGTCTTTTGACACGTGTCAGGGGAGAGCATACTAAGGAGTAAGGGAGAAAAAACCCCAAACCTAACAATTATAAATCCATGTAATTTTCTGGAAGCAGAAGAAATGGATGAGGCTGTAAATATTCAAGCAATTTTGCCTGCCTTACAGTCCAGATTCCTACTAAGCTAGAAAAAGGGGTCTTGATTAACTTAAATGGTCTCTGGATCAAAACAGTGGGAAGTTATGCAGGCAGCATTTCAGCAACATGGAAGAACTCTTAAAATTTAGCTAGTGCCATTGAAATAAATTATATGTTTTTAGGGCAAAATAAATTTCTTCTATGCTTTCTCTGTAGGCTAGCCTGACTGTAGCTTTCCAACATCGTTATTTCCCTTGGGTTGTGTTTTGAGGGCTTTAGAATGTATTTTCAGCTGTGCTGCTGCCCTAGGTGCCCTTTTCATTCCCTAAGGCAAGAAGTTTATGTCAATTCCAGCAACTTTGTCCATTGTCTTGTCAGAGCAGGTTTACTTCCCTACCTACTGCTCCAGATCAAACATTCCTGCATCAGAGTTGGAGCCTCTGTCAGATCAGGGGAAAGGTTAAAGAAGCCAGCAGTAGTGTAGCAGAATTTCATTCTTTGGTTGGGCAAATATTTGATAAGTATCTGTTATTAATAGTTTAGGTTAGATGCCTTGCAGAGGATGGGCTAGACATAGTCCTACCAGCCATATTTTCTACTGTTTCCATGACTGTCTCTCAACTGATTCAGAGCCTTGACTCTCTTTTGCTTTGTCATTTGTTCTGTGGTTTATTACCCAATGTACAGCCAACATGATGCAATGATTCCAGGCTTCAGTCCAATTGCATGTGCTAACATATTCTCAGATTAAGTTTCAGGGAAGCTTCATGTTGAAAGAGTCTGGTATTCTCCCTGGGATTGCGGAAGAGTTGGTTTGGTTTTTTTTTTGTTTAAGTAGGAAAAACAGGACTTTCTTCTTCCACAGATCTTGGCACACTTTTCATTCTCGAGCCTCAGGCTCTGCTGTCAATTTAAAATAGTATTGATGGAAAAGGGATTGTAGGATAGCTTACATTAATAGATTTCTAAGAATTTATTTGACTCACTCTTGTTTCAAGTTGATAAAACTCTGTGTTCTTATTATTTCTACTGTAGACTTTATTATTGTGGTCAGAGCCATGCAGGGCTTAGCCCTGTATAGAAAGTGATGGTCTCTGCCCCAAAAACTAGCAGTCTTTTCCAAAGGAGGTGGTGGGAAAAGAAAGAGGGCATGACTGGGAGATGAATGTGGGATCTCCCAGTGCAGGTGAGCAGAATGACTTTATTGCGGTGTGTGAGGGGGCTGGCACATGCCTGGTTTTGTGGTGCTTTTTAGGCTGTTTGTGGGGCTCTCTTCCCCACAATTTTTTCTGAATTGGCCCAGGCTGAGAATGGTTGTCCCACTTGACTGCCATGGAGCTGTGGGAGAGCCGTCCTGGGCTGTGTGGTGTTTGTGACTGCTGTTTATGTCCTTAGCAGTACCGGATCCTGCCTGGCTCCGTTCGGGGAAGAGGCTGCTGCTGTTGGCTGCCAGAGAGCCATGGGACAGCCCCCATGCCGCCTGGCTGGCAGGGCTGGGGCTGCTGGTCTTGGCAGGCTGGGCTGGCACAGAGCTGGGGGACCTGCAGTGTTTTTCAGGCTGTTAGTCTGAGTTTTGTGCCTACTTTTGTCTCCATGAGCAGTGTCAGATCTGGTCTGTCCCAGGGTGGCTGGAGAGGCTGCTGCTTTTGGGCACCAGAGATCCTGGCTGGGACAGCCTGGATGCTGCCTGACTGGGGGTGCTGGGGCTAACGAGCTCTGAAATTCAGTGGAGTCTGCAAGAAGAGGTGCAGCAGCAGTTGCCAGATGGGGAAGCAAATGAGTTACTGGTTGTGAGGACAAAGTGACAAAGGACCGCAAGTGATGGCCTGGCAGAGCCCTAGTTCTTAATCCTTCCTTCCCAAACCCCCATGGGGAGATGGAGCTCCCTTGCAGAGCCCTGGATTGCTGCTTTGGCAACTGACACCTCTTCCTCCCTGTTCTCCCTGCTTCCTTGGCAAAGGCACATTCCAGCATGGCATCAGATCTGCATCTCATTGAACTGTCTGATTGCTTGGTCGGCTCCCATGATGGGGGTCTGCCAGAGAAGGAGGGGAAAGTGTTGATCCCCAGCTGCCCCAGCATCAGGCAGATCCAGGCAGTCCCTGCTCTTGTGCGTGCCCTGTTTCCAGCTTCCCCATGGAGCTGAGGTCAAGTAATGGGGCAGAAGGTGACCATGCCTGCTAGGGCATCCCTAGGCTGGCACTGTGCTTGTGCCTGATGTCTCGTGAGAGCACCAGTGCACAGAGCCTGTGAATTGGTTTGGGATGGGATCAAGCTAACGTTGTGGTGCCATGTTTTGGATCTGTGACCAAAGCAGTGTGGGTGACGCCGCTGTTTGAGCCACAGCTGAGCAGTGAGTGCAGTGCCAAGGCCTGCTCTGCTCCTCACCCCGGCACCACTGAACAGGCTGGGGGACAGAGGGTGCTGGGAGAGGATTCAGCCAGGACAGCTGACCTTGGGATTGCCCACTCTTTATTATCTCTGCTCAGCACCACAGCTGCGAGCTCCTGCTGCTCCTGCACTGGTGAGGCGTTGGGTAGCTGCTGGTGAGCCATTGTGGCCTTTTGTATCACTTGTTTGGTTTTCATTTGTTCTCCTTATTCATAGAATCATCAAGGTTGGAGAGACTTTTAAGATCATCGGATCCAACTGTCAATTCAGCACTATCAATGTAACCCCTAAACCGTATCACCCAGATATTAAACTGTCTTAGCCCATGGGGTTTGGTCCTACCATCTACTGAGCTAGCTGTGATATCCTAAGCATGTTGAAAACCAAGATCCATTCAATGTCCCATCAGCAGTCACGATACCAGTGACATAAAGACCTGCACAAGCTTGGTTCCCACTCCTGCCCTGTCAAGCTCTCAGCCACAACTCACAAAAGCCCCAGGCAGTGCCCCAGGCATGGGGAAGAGTGGCTGGAAAGCTGAGTGGTGGAAAAGATGAGGTTTCCACAGCCATAAGGTCTGAAAGGCAGGATATCCTCATCCCTATAGCCCACTTCAAAATCATTCTATATAGACCCAAACTCATTTTCTTCAACTCTTCTCAGCTGTGCTTTGTTATCTTTCTGCTTTATAGTAATTTCTCATGCTTTTTGTAATCTGTCTCCTTCTCAGAATTTGCTCCACTGCTGTGACCACATTTTGCTGTTCACAAGAACAAGGGCAAAACAAGTTACTTGGTTTTGCCTGTGCTTCCGTGTTTGTTATTGCATGAGAGGGCCCTGATCTTTCCTAGGCTTAAGAACTCAGCATAAGATAAAAAATTATTGCAGTTGCTTGTGATCTTGAATTAATCACCTTGACTGGAAGTCAGAGAGGTTACTTATTTCATCAGAAGTGATTACAGACAGTCTCACTGGGTGCGTGTTAATGTTTTGAGGATCTCTGCTGAAACTTGCTGCTATTGTGAGCTATTTTACAGCTGAGGCTGCCAGGTCTGTTTTTACTCAGGTAAGTGATAGAAATGCCTTGTCCAGCACGATGTTTAGAAAAGTTTGGGTATGTCAAATGAGTTATGCCTGTTACAGCTGCCCAGCCTACTGCTTATGGTCTAGGATTTTCAGTGCAGTGAAAATAACTGCAGCCAAGGATCATTTGGGAAGGCATTGACAAAACTTGGTAGAAAGAGGACAAAATCTGCGCTTGCTATCTGTACCTACCTGAGATAGCTGTCTAGGGTAAGAAAGGTAGGAATGTAAGAATGAGAGTAACAGCTCTGGCCAGGGGCTGCTGTCAACTCCAAATCCACTTAAAGCTATTACTAAGGCTGGGTAGAACAAGCATTAAACTGACAGCTTGGCCAGAGGCACCAGGATGTCTTGAAACAGCTTTGTTTAAAATTGACAGATGAGCGCGTTACCTCTATTTTGACCCAGCTCATCCTTGAAAAGATCTGTTTTGATCAAACGGTGAATATTAGTTTCAGTAACTCACATTATCTCTTCTTTAGTCAGACTGGGTAAAGCGTCACCCTGGAAGAAGCTGCATTGGCATTAACAGGCACTTTTCAGATGACGGGGTTTCCAAAAAAAAAATCGTGTTTGAACCAGTGGCCCTTTGTAGGTGTAATGTTGCCATGTAAGCCTCGAAAATAAACAGTATCCGACTGGCTTCCCAACCACTCCCATTTGCCTGCCACAGGGAGGGCAGTCTGATTGATGCTTCCTGTTCCTTACCAGAGTGTCCTGGGCTGGGATGTCAGCAGTACATCTTGTACTTTCTGCTGTGACATGGAGACTTTGCAGACCTGGAACTATGTCTTTGTCATTTTACTTTAGGCAACAAGTGCCAAGTAGCTGCACTCAGTAGACCGGGTGCCACATCCACTTCTTTTTTTTATCTCCCTTATCCTTTTTGTTTGGCATTGACTGGTTTTCCTTCCAGTTTAATGGTTTTATTAGGCAACAGTGTCAGAGGTGCTTGAGAGCATGTTGATAAACAAAGCAAGCCAAACAGAAGCCTGGTTGAAAATTCCCCTTTGCGTTGGCAGTACAAACAATGGCGATCTGGATGGGTGCTAGTGCCAATCCCTAATGCATCCTTAACGTGCTGCTTTCAGGGCTTGGGGAGTGTTGGCAAAGGCAAAAATAAATTGCTGTTTATATAGGTTATAGGTGATAGCAGGGTAGCACTGCGATACCTTTTTAATGAGCGATATTAACATAATAGGCATTGATACTTAATCAGTACCCTGGCATTAGTCACCTGGCCTTGCTCTGCTCCCCTTTTGTGGTTCTTCTAAGTGTTTGATTTCTCTCCTGGTGCTGCTTGAACAAGTGAAGCCAAAAGGGTTTTGTGCGCCAGGTGACATGTTGTGTAGGTGGTCTGACTTCTCAGGGACCCAGAAGAAACTGAGGGTGCTGGTAATAATTCATGCTGACCACACTGTGAGAGAGAGTACTCTGAGGATGATCCTCCAACACCTCCTCCCAATGTGCCATCCTCCACGGAAAAAGAAGACTGAACGTATTGCAGCTCTTGATGGTGTCTTGACATAAAGGACACTTGGATTCTGAAAGATCTGGGTGCTTTTGCACACTGTTAATTTGCACTGTTTGGTAAGAAGAGGGAGAAAAAGACATAATGGATAAGGGGAAAAAGTCCTAAGAACGGATATTAAGAAAGTAATGATCAAAAAAGCAGATCTCCAGAGAGTTTAACAAGATTATGAGAATGAGAAAAATTTTTGCCTGTTGAATGATTGTTGCCCTACTGGTCTGTGCGGTTTAGCCTCTCTCCGATGTCTTACCCAGGGTATTCCTACTTTTGTTTGAAGGAATTGTTACGGGTCAAGTGTTGCACCTGATGTTGTTGACTCAGGTGTTGGTGCAATGTCTTAAGGAAAGCTGGTTTCCCTAAATTCTGAAGGAGGTGAGAAAGAGCAAGTGGGCTCCCAGGTCAGACTGTGCAGGTCCAGGAAGCTCTGTGGTCTGGGAACTGTTTGCTTCTTTTCTGGATAAGGATCATAGTTACCTACCTCTCTGGGCTTTCTGCCTTCAAGGGACTCAAACTGAAATGCAGTGAGCACGTCTCTTCACTTGTGGCTGCAGCTTGCTGCTCCCCTACATGTGCTTGTGGGTTTATGAGAAGATCCAGGTTAACATTCTTCACCATCCTTAAATAAAAGCTGTTTGTTAAGCCCAGCAAAATTAACAAACTGTTTTGAAATGGTGCCTTTCAACTAGTTGTGCTACCACCACTGAGGAAGCAGCAAACAGAGGCATAAAAGCAGAAATCAGAGCACTGATGGGAGTTCTAGGGCGAGAGGCTTGATATGGTAATTAAGGTCCGCAGGCCAGTTTATTGTAAAGATAATTACCCTAATGAAATGGACCTGAGATGAGGCCAAAGCCTGGACTCCAGGGAAAGCAGTTGATACCACTGGAAGAGGGAGTTCTTTAGAAGCTGTGAATCTGTGCAGAGATAAACACAAAGATCTAATTGTGTGCTAGGTACATGTAAGCTCCACTGACATCCCTTCTTATGTATAATTGTTTTCTTGAGCTGAGTCTTGCACTGTGGATAATTGCAAACTCTCCTCCGTGGCTTTTATTTTGGTACACATCTTTTGTGATACCTTTTTTTCTGAAGCATGTGATAAGAGGTTGCCAGGTAAAATTAATTTTAATTTCAGGACATCTTTAGGTAGTTCTTCTCCCGTTGCAGTATTCACTTTCAGAAGAATAAAGGGAAGAGGTAAGAAGAGTAATTGTTGTTTCATCAGATTATGTATTATTTCAACCAGACTAATGCACTCTAATACCTAGACAAGCCCTATAATTGGAGATAGTTGAAACAAGCTTTTAGGTACTCATGTGCTCCAGCTCTAAGTTAATTTCACATCTAAGCCTTTAAGAAAAAAAGAAAAACCCAATCAAACAACCTAACTTAAACCAAAACAACCAATCAATAAGAAACAGGTCTTTGTTCATTAAAGACATCTTGTAAATTAGGTTGTTTACAGAGATGGGTGCACGTATTCTTTCTTCAAAAGCTTGGGACTGTTTTTTGTCTCATTTTGCAAAATGTGTGCAGGGGGTGAGAAGTCCAAGTCACAGATATTTCTTGCAGAAGCACCTTTTTAGTGCACTTGCAAATCATTTGATCAGTATTTTGAACTACGTGTGTTTCAGTCCATTACGCATGCACCCAGCACAGAGGAGCAGCATTTCATGTGAGGGTCTGTAATAAGGGACAGTGCTTTCTGAGTGATGCTAGGAAGGAAAGTGGAGCTTTGAGTATGATTCTTTGAATTCTCCCTTGCCTCTGACCAGCACAATCTAAATGCTCAGATGGCACAGGAGAAGAGAGAGGGTGAATTGACGCTCTGCTCACTTTGTAGCCCTCTCTAGTTGTTCATCCCCTACGTGTGTATGAAAGGGGAGTGACATGTCAGAGATCCTGCTTTCCTTCTTTCCCTGCTGTTCTTCAGGATGATTCACACCACAGGAGTCACCGTAAAGAAAATTACCTCTATCCCAGCCAAAACCAGTGCAAAACCCTGGGGTGCATGTGTACAGCTAGTCGTGGCTAAGAGAGTCTCTCAGTCCCTCATGCAGGGAAACATTCAGCCTTCTTTGTTGGTAGGCTCTTTCTAGGAGCAAGTTATTGTGATGTAAGTAACTTGCTGACTGCTGGCTCTGATTTCTCACGTTGGATTTATGTATTAAAGGAATATCAGCATAACATCTACTTAGTTACGAGGGGGAATAATTTCTGATGATCAGCTTACGTTCTGAGGTACAGCAATTGGGTGTTTCTGGAACTTGTACAGGTGTGTTCAACCTAAGTGCCCAAGAGATTTCATATCTGCTAATTTTTTGTGGTTTTATACCTTGTACTGCTTCTTTAACTTAACGGAAATTCAAGATATGCTACTTCTTGTGTAACAGCATGGCGTATATGTTTGTGTGCACTTCATGAATATTTTGCCAGCTATTTGGAGGTTAGCTGCCTTTAACCATCGTGTCATTAAATAGCCCTACAGAGAAAATCTTGTCCATGTTCACTGATGCAGAATAATTTTTAAATCAGTCTGACTTAATTATTTTGATACACTTCAATTTTGTTTCCATGTTCCTTCAGGCCTCCGACTTGATTATCACCCCAGCTACGACGTTCAAGGAAAAACCAGACCCCACTGGTTTGGTATTTGGAACTGTGTTCACTGATAATATGCTGACAATTGAATGGTCCTTGGCTTCAGGATGGGAGAAACCCTATATTAAGCCACTAGAGAACCTCTCATTACATCCAGCCTCCTCGGCCCTGCATTATGCTATAGAAGTGAGTAGTAAATTGATTTGGAAACCACTATTTTGTTTTTTTAGCTCTGGAAGCCACAGCTTTGTAATACGAGGACTATTACTGCCTTAAATCCATTAGTATTGAGTTACACTTTATTTTGTTAACTGGTGTTCTTCCAGAATAATTGCATTATTTACAACAGGGTTATCTGTGGCCTGGGGATTCCAGCACACGTAAAGTCCTAGCCTAGGGAAGGTGAACTCTTCCTTGTGTGGAGATAAGTTTATTTGAGAAGCCATTCTAGTTCACTGGTTCAGTTACTATCTCTGATGTGGCAGTAAAGGACTCTGTAAGACTGTGAGATTCTGAGAGTAGGTTTGATTTGGGGACTGAACGTGCACTTTGTAAAAGTTATTTTAAGCTGGTTTAGAGGATGGTAGCTGGGATTGCAGGACAGACTAGACTGGTGCTTGTTTGAAACTCTGAACAAGTCCCTAGAGCTCAGAAGTAGATCTGATGCACTCAGCATATGCAAGTGTATTTAAGGGGAGAACATAGAGCAGGGATCTTTGGGAAATGGAATGTTAAGTCGGAAACCAGCGTGGTTAAAGTTTCCGTGCTTAGCTGACCGATGTCTATGGCTGCCTTTTGTGCCTTCAGAGCAGCTTTGGCTGTACTCACACCTGTGTGGGAAGCAGTAGGCACAGACCCTGAATTGGGAGCCCACTTCTCCCACTTCTGGGTAGGTGGGAGTGTCTCCACTGAAGTGTGTGGAGTTGCTTGTGCTGCTTGTATTTTTTTTTCCTTTGTTTTGTCTTTTTGTATTTTAACCACTGTACAAGGGAAACTTTTCCTACTTGTTGTCCCTGAGCTCCTGCCTTCACTATTTTTATTTTGACTGATTGTTCCCAGTCTAGTCACCAAGCCCCTGGAGGTCCTGTGTAAATTACAGTGGGCCCCTGTGACTGAGGCTGCAGCTCTTGATCTGCTCAAGAAGTAAGAAACCACGCTGGAGTCCCAAATCTGTATTTCTCTCTTAGTAGCATATTACTTTAATGCTCGGTCTCTGGCCTGGTCTGAAATCATTGCTAATATGAATATGCTCTTATTTTGTTCCCATTTTTTTTTTTATTCTTTTACCCTTATTGCATCACGTTTCCTCTAGCCAAGAGGACAGACAGAGGAGAATCTGGTGTCATTGCTGTGGCTCAATGAATACACAGTGGGTATAATAAAAGTGATGAATTTGGCATTCCCTCCCCTTTCTCCTTGCCCTTCATGATGCAGTGTGATAATCTGGATCTGCTGAACTCCAGATCCAGTTCCTGTGATGTACAGATGTCAGACAATACTGTTTTCACACCACTGTAGCAACCAACCATCCAGCAACCAGAGCAGTTGCTTTCATTAAAGCTGAGCATTTCTGGAACACATCACTGTCTCCCTTTTTAATGAGTGAAAGGTTTACTGAGCTCTGGAAGATTAAAAGTATTTATTTTTGGAGAAAAAGATTTAATATCTTGAGAAGGCTTTGTGTTTCAGTAATGATGTGATTCTTACTTCTGTCAAACCATTGATCAGATCTTAGTCGTGACATTCCTCCCTCTTCCCTCTCATTAAAAGTTCTGTGAATGTGTTTGGGAGAAGGGTGGGGGGGAAAAAAAGTGTTCTGTGATAAGAAAGTAACATTCCAACAATGTGCTATTAGTTAGTGGCTGGCCCAGTTCGAATCATATCAAAGTATCAGCCAGATCACCAGCTATGCTATCCTATCCTTTATTACAATTTTTTTGATTTTTCTTGTGGCTACAATGTCTACCCTAGGAACAACTTATTTTTCAAAACTGTGTGCCAAGATTTTAAACGTTGCATTGCCATAGGACTGAGATAAATTTTGAAGGCAAAAGGTGTTCTGGGTTCTGATTCTGATTCTGCTACATAATTGGCACACAGCCTAAGGAAAATTTCTGGGATTCCTGCAACACAGTTACAACTCAATTAAAATTTGTCATGTGGAAGAACCTAGCTCTGCCATGGAACTGTACAAAAGTTTTCCAGAGATTGCATTTCACTGATCCTTATGGAAAAATAAAGTAGAATTTGATAATAGTGAAACCTGAAATACTCTATTAAAATTGCTTGTACACAAATACAGGGTTATTTTTTTTCCAAATAAAAAAGCTGCATATGTAGACTTCCAACTACATAGCATGCAGTTTCAGCTGCTTTTTGTAGAAGAGAGGAGGAGAAGCCTGAGGAGCCTGACAGCGGTGATGAAGTTAAATTTATAGAATTTATACTGAAATTTAATGTACAAAAATGCTAGAAGATAAATTCTAAGAATCTGAACTGTTGTCTATAAGCATAAGTGAGCCTTCAATACTTAATCTAAATTATTCGAGTGTACACATATATACTAGTGTGAGCTTATATAATGCATGTGTTTTCTGTCTATAAGTATAACCAGAAATTATCAATCTGTAACTGAAAATAACTGGATATTTTTGGGCATGTTTTTTGCTGTGGTTAGGAGATGCTGTAGGGCATTTTACTGGGAGGGCATTGGTAAGAGAAAGGTTTCTGATTGTTGACACCAGTTGTCTGGATCCTGCAGTTTGATGGGATAATTAAGTTTAATTTAAATTTCCTGGAAAGTATATAGAGAAAATATTTTCATGCATTTAATCTGCGGTGTAAGGCTGCATCTGTCTCTCACACAGGCTAAACCCCATTCCACAGCATAGGGATATAAGCAGCAAATAAGCAGCCAGTTCTCACTACAGCTACAGCAAGAACTTTACAAGAATTCTCTCAATTACCTTATTTTATGCTTCCTAACAAAGATGTGTTTTGGGCAGAGCCCGAAAAGTAATTAACATATATAAAATAAAATTATATAAATCCCTTATGTAAGTAAAAATGCCATTTTGACTCAGGTATTAGTCAAGATGTGAGGGAATAGTTAAGCCAAACACATGCTACAAATTTTAATTGCTGTAACCAAATGATGAAAAAAAAGATGGTTATCATGAAGTTCCTTGACAGAGAAAGAATTATGAAGTTTCTATTACAAAGTTGGCCTGCGTATACTTCAGATAAATCTATCTCACAGGAGTGTGTTGCCAGAATTCACTAGTTAGCATTTATGTGTTTGACTACTGTGAGCAGGAAGGTGAAGTTCTTTTGTTTCCAAAGGGTGTGTTCTGCTTTTGCACAGATCATCATGAGGTAACATGTCTCATTTATTACTTGATTTCTTTTCCCTCCTTTTTTGGCTTGGTAGTTGTTTGAAGGGATGAAGGCTTACCGAGGAGTGGATGGCAAAATCCGCCTGTTCCGGCCAACCCTTAACATGGACAGGATGGTGCGATCAGCACGGAGGACAACTCTGCCAGTATGTACCCAAGGCACCTCATGCTCCTTAAGTTCATTTTCAGAGTGCAAGTCTCTAAAGCTTTTCAGTAGTAGCATTTATCAAACAGAGCTTTGATAGCTCAGTAAAACTTTGTTAACAGACCTTATTCATTGAAGGAAACTGTTTGAAGTGCTTATTCTAAAAAAATCAGAACAGTGAGTGTTTTGCTTTCATTGTTGTTTCCCTGCTGCCTCAGATGTAACAGTGTTTCTGAGGGATGGGTGCTGTTCTGCAGGTGTTTGCATGCAGACAGCTCTCTGATGTGCTCTGGTGCTATGTTCTTCCTTTTCTTCTTTTCACTTCAGTTAAGTTGTTCAGCCTCTTGAGTGCCTTTGGTTTTGGTCATGCCAGTAACTTAACACTGCTTTTAGCAATTGTATCTTGGCCCCTGAACTTCCTCCCAGGCTTATTAACTTTATTGCTGTAAGAATTTGGGAACTTTGGGAGACTTGCTGGCCCCAGAGTTGTAACCCAAAGCACTCTTCTGTAGAAGGGGTGGTGCTTGCAGCATGCCCAGCTGACTTGGCTGCACAGGGAGTTCTTCACATGCTTTGGAGGTGAGAAGGGTCAATGGCTCCTTTTTACCATCTCAGGAGGATACTTTGGAGCAAAGAACGTCATTCAGGATACTGCACAAAAAGGCACAGTAGGCAAGACCATGGGTTATTAAATTCTGTAAGGAATTAACTCGAGGAACATGATGTATGTAGTCCTGTGAAGCTCTACAGTGTCACTGTTGCATATCCCGATCAAGTGTTCCTGTAGCATATGGATCTGTAAAGACCACAAAGTGTTCCAGCTTTATTTCTCCATCTGCTTTTTTCCCTTTCTTTTCCTTCCCAGTCTTTTGACCAGAACGAGCTGTTAGAGTGCATCCGTAAGCTTGTGGAAGTGGAACAGGAGTGGGTCCCCTACTCAACTTCTGCCAGTCTGTACATCCGTCCTACCCTCGTTGGAACTGAGGTATGCGACTTTTTTTTTTTCTCTCTCTTTCGTTTATTTAGGTACAAGGCAAAATCCTCCATCCATAAAGGGAAATATTCAGCAGCCGGCAGATGAAAGGATTGAGTTCGGGGGCAGATTGGTTTTACGGTTTTCCTGTGGAGTCCCTCAGCTCTAGTACCACGGCACAAATTTAATGTTGACCACACTGCCACTTAGTGGCCACACTGGTTCAGAGCACGGAAAGGAAACTGAGTAACTGCTTAGAGTGGGAATGGAACAATACATGTTAATTTTGGGGTTGTGCTGAAAGGATAGCTATTTGTGACATTGTAATATTAAATAATTTAGAGAGAATGCGATGGAACAGAAATTGCTGTGTACATTTTGTGATTTCAAGTCATGCCTGAACTTAGTGAGGAGTTTTTGGAAGATTTTACCCTGTAAATTAACATGTTGCTACTGAGACACTTGCAGTAGAACTAAGGACAACTTCCTCTGTCAATTTATTCTTGAACCTGACCTTCTAAGACTCTCCTTAGCAAATAGGTATTAATGTGTCCTCTGTGCATTTCATGTTTGAGTCAATTCTATAGTATTGATAAAGGAAATTAGAAACAGAGTTTATTTTATTAGATCTTTGAGAGTTCTTTTTCTCAGCAGTAGCAAGAGAGAAATGCATAATATCAGAGTATAGAACAGGGAAGCTAAAGATTGTAGGTACCAAGCTAGGTGAGATACACTTCTGCAATATCCATATCTGTAAGCAGTTACCATATATGAGCATTTTACATTTCATATGTGTTCTAGGACTCCATTTATTTAATACTTGTAAGCTAGTTTCAGATTTTCAGGTTAAAGAATCTCCACTCAGTGACTATAAAGTACTGATATTAAAAATTGGGGGGTTTCCCCCTGTTTTTGTTTTTGGAAGTTCTTTTGC
This sequence comes from Pardalotus punctatus, assembly GCA_013400915.1. Taxonomy (NCBI): domain Eukaryota; kingdom Metazoa; phylum Chordata; class Aves; order Passeriformes; family Pardalotidae; genus Pardalotus; species Pardalotus punctatus. Next base: position 871,408 of record VZTX01003182.1, on the reverse strand, counting down.
TTTGAGCTTTGTTTCAGGATAGCCAACACTTGTGGCCTTTCTGTTATGTCACGTGTTGTTTCCAGGTTGCATGTCCTACTAAGCTTTTATGAATCACCACAATTAGAAACCCAGGCCGCACAATCTTTTGAATGATCACATCAGGAAAAGAATATCAATATCTCAGTTAATCTTGTTAGAACTCTTTCTGATGCAAAGGTAGACCAAAATCAAAGGAACCCTTTCAGCACCTGGGGAACTTTGGTCAACACCAGACTTCTCACCTCCACCTTCAGGTATTGATGGTGGTGACTTGGAGTGTGAGAAGCCATTCTCCAAGAGGAGGGGGAGAAAAAACTGTTACATTCTTGGTTATTTCCTGTGCTGTGTGTCAACTATTTCTGGCAGGCAAATCATTTTAGCTGTCACACAGGCATTCACAGATACTCCAGCACTCAACTCCAGCAGTGCCAGTTCTGAGTGGCACTGGCCAGTTCTTCTCACTAGTGCAGCTGACAGTGCCTTCTCCACTCTTGTTATTGCTCTTGCCACTCCTTCCCCCAGAAGACTTTGTGGGCTTCTGGTACGATTAATTAATAAAATTTATAACACTTTGGTAAGCTAATCTTTGAATTCTCAAAAGTTTGAAATTATTTGAGAATACTAGAATAATATGTAGATAAATGGAATGGCTGTAAGGGAATGGTGACAGTATATAAAATTAGGGTTGTTATGTTGCATGGATTATATAAATATTTTCTCTTCATTGCAACGCTTTGCACTGTCCTGGTAAAAGAACTCTCATGCTGCAGTTCCACTGAAAGCAGTGTTTCAAAAGCTGATGGTGCTGCGCCTGATGTTTGCAGGATAGCTGTAGTTTTTGATTTGTTTATATTCCTTATCTTCAGCCTTCCCTTGGAGTGAAGAAGCCAACTAAAGCCCTACTGTATGTCATACTGAGCCCTGTGGGCCCTTATTTTGCAAGTGGAAGCTTTAATCCAATATCCTTGTGGGCAGATCCAAAATATGTAAGAGCGTGGAAAGGAGGAACGGGAGACTGCAAAATGGGAGGGTAAGAAAAGATTATTCTGCATTTTCTACACAGCTCACAAAGCAGATTTGGTTTTTTGTGAAGTATCTAATCCAGCAGAAATAGAGACATTAAATGCAGTAATTAAACAAACAATGTACTATAATGAAGAGTTCAGAATTGTACTTAGCAAATATTATTTATACAACTCAGTTGCATGTTGTTTGGATAATTCAGCCAAATGATTTTTTGCAGCAACTCAAGCTGAGGAAGTGCACCTGGAAGGTGTCCATGTAATACTTTGGCTCTTGCCTGTGCAGCAGTTGACACTGAAGTTAGCACTTTGTGCTGCATCATCAGTATAGCAGTGTGCTGCTGACCTCCTTCCTTGGATTGTCCTACCCAGGAGTTTCTTTGCTAGGCAGGAAGTCAGTGGCTGTCAAGTGCTGCTCAGCTGAGCTGGTAGAATAATCAGAGAGCAGGAAAACAGCTTTCCTTCATTCAAGCTGATGTTCTGGACCTTTATTCTTTGTTTATGAGATTTTGCCTATTTTTAGAAATACTGTTTGCTGTGCATCTTTAATACATCAACTGTGAAAAAAATGAGTACCTCAACTGTGAAAAAAATGAGTACTCTGCCCAGAGGTGAGAACNGGAGACTGCAAAATGGGAGGGTAAGAAAAGATTATTCTGCATTTTCTACACAGCTCACAAAGCAGATTTGGTTTTTTGTGAAGTATCTAATCCAGCAGAAATAGAGACATTAAATGCAGTAATTAAACAAACAATGTACTATAATGAAGAGTTCAGAATTGTACTTAGCAAATATTATTTATACAACTCAGTTGCATGTTGTTTGGATAATTCAGCCAAATGATTTTTTGCAGCAACTCAAGCTGAGGAAGTGCACCTGGAAGGTGTCCATGTAATACTTTGGCTCTTGCCTGTGCAGCAGTTGACACTGAAGTTAGCACTTTGCGCTGCATCATCAGTATAGCAGTGTGCTGCTGACCTCCTTCCTTGGATTGTCCTACCCAGGAGTTTCTTTGCTAGGCAGGAAGTCAGTGGCTGTCAAGTGCTGCTCAGCTGAGCTGGTAGAATAATCAGAGAGCAGGAAAACAGCTTTCCTTCATTCAAGCTGATGTTCTGGACCTTTATTCTTTGTTTATGAGATTTTGCCTATTTTTAGAAATACTGTTTGCTGTGCATCTTTAATACATCAACTGTGAAAAAAATGAGTACTCTGGAGTCATTACTGACTTGATTTGTGCCCAGAGGTGAGAACTTGACACCAGTGTGGTCAGCATTTTGGAACTGCTGACTTTGGGTCTTGAAGGTTCTTGAACATCAGAAGCTAAAAGGGAGTTTTCTCCCCCTCAAAGCAGCAGGCGTTATTCAGTCAGGTTCACTCTGTAGGCAGCATTTTAGAAAAACATTTGCTCCTCAAGGAAATGGAATCAAGGCACAATTGCATTTCCTGAAGATGCTAGTTCTGTGAATATCTTTTACTAGGAAAGAAATAACTCATCTCTGGTGATACTTCTGCCCCCAGAGTTTCATCTAATATATATTAGCCATCTGAGATGAGGTAGATAATTTTAAAAAAACCAACAAACAAAAACAAACCAGAAGCTGGAGGGGAATTGTTGCTCTCTCTCCAGAATGCCAACTGCTAAATAAACATAAATGCTTTCTGAGGGTTTTTAGTTGCAATAATTAGAATGTCCAGAATAAGGAAGGAGAGGTATTTTTAAGAAAATTTGGATGGATATGTTTGAGTTGTTGAAGCTGTTCAGCTCTTCAGAGTTTTTGGGTTGTAGGTACAAATGATCTAGTAAAATACTAGTGGAATACTTCTAATGAAAATATCCCAGGAACAAGCAGTGACTGTTGCAGGGCACTTGCTCATAAGGTAGATATGCACAAAATCTTGTTTAAAAATGCGAAGATGCCCAGCCAGGTACTCACAACTCTTTGGGTTTTTTCCTGAAGGAATTATGGTTCTGCTATTTATGCCCAGCAAGAAGCCCTGGAGTTTGGCTGCCAGCAGGTTTTGTGGCTCTATGGAGAAGATCACCAGATAACTGAAGTTGGAACAATGAATCTTTTTCTCTACTGGATAAATGAAGATGGAGGTATGGTAACATAAAGCATGAAAACTTTAACACAGTAGACAATTGGCACCGTAATCCACAAAATGCAGATCATAATCTTTTTAATGAAGGTTTAACAGAGGAAATGCCTGTTCTCTTTTGAAAATTCCTAGGTGTCTGCTAGTTGTGAGAGGGGAGATTCTGGATCAGCTGTGAGTGCTGCCTGCTGATAACAGACTAAACTGCTGGGCCAGTCCATGTGCTCAGAAGGGCAGAGTTTAGCCATGCACAGGGTCACACGTCAGCTGTGGTGTCAGCAGGATGTTTGACCTCCAAGGAGGTGTTGGCTCAGAAGCAGTGCAGACATGCTAAAAGACATGCTAAAAGGCAGCTTGTGACTGTGCAATTCTTCAGACTCTGTAGTTTTGAGTGTGAGTGGCTCCCATCATCACTTGCTGGCAAGTCAAATATTCCTGAACCATAGCCAAAAGTATTTCAGCATCCAATTGATGAAGAACTCAGTTTTCTTTGAAGAATTTGAAGTTCAGTCCGGTGGTGGCAGGGAGAGAGAAACATGTCAGTCAGTGTCCCATGTCACTAATGCTCAAAAGATGCTTTCAAGATATACCATCATTCTTGAACCTCTTTTTACCTCTTTCCACCCACAGTCATCTCTGAGCAAGGTACATGTTGATTAGAACACTGAACACAGAACACTAGTTAATGGGCAATTTTTTAGTCATTTTGAAACCACCTGTTGGGTATGCAAGTATTCAGTGCTTGAGATGTGATGGCTGCACTTGATAGCTGGTTTGGAAGACAACAGGCAAGTGAATAAAAGGATACCTCATGACTTCAATGAATGCTGGCTCTCCATGAAAATGAAGTTTTATTGAAGTTTTGTATGGCAGCAGATGTAGGGATCAGACTGATTTCATTGTAGTGCCATGGGTACCTTTAAAAACTGTCAGTTTTCTGACAGTGCTCAGCTGCAGGAAACAGGCAACATTTTGTGGGGATGGCAGTGTGCTTTGGGTAATGTTGTGTGCTCGGGATCCAGCTACCTGACTGCCATCTGCACTTTGGTTGCTTGTTCTTCTGCAAAGTCTTTACCGCTTTTGTAAGAAGAGAGATGATAGTCCCTCAGTGTTTAATAAGTCTGAAGCTTTATGAATGAAGTGATAAATATTAGACATTTTCTTGTTGTTACAGCAGCAGTCGGTTTGTCAGTGTAGATAGATGGCCAAATTTATGCCTTGTGGAACTTTGCGGGAGAGACATGAAAATAGATTTTGGCTTGTTCTGCCCAGGGAAAGGACACTGAAGCGGGGACATAATTAGAATTCAATGTTCTCATTGTGCTTAAACCAGGAATATGCTGAAATTATCCAGCTGCAGCACCGTAGTGTTCCAAAGATCTGCCAATCACTGTGCTACCAGCGCACTGCTGAATGGTGCTATTGTGAGGTGGCCATAGCAAAGAACTTGTAATTCCTGCCACCCAAGCAGGCTGTGTGCTGGCAAACCTGCCATTTCACAGGACACGGGCATTATCCTCATGGAGCACTTTGCTGTCTCCTGGGGTCTTGAGTAACTCCTAATTTGTGGGATAGTTGGCTGAGAATCACTCCTGCTGCCAGCGTGTGTCATCACATACCTGCCTGTGGCTTTGGACTGGGATTTAGAAAGTGCTTGTCATTGTGTTCTGACACTTCACAAAGGACACTCACTTAGGCTGTGGTTTGGTTTTGTTATGCAAATGCTGCAGCTGAGAGCGGGATCAAAAAAAGTGAGGCAGAAATTGCAGATCATCATCAAAGGAAAATGCCCTTCTTTGTGTGTTCTGAGGTCACTGCTGAGCTGTCTGAACTGCTCTCCTTGGTTTATAACCAGAGGCTCATCCCAGTAAAACCTGGACTGGAGGACATCCGTGCTTCCAATGGGAGTAGGCTTTCCTTGCAAGCCTTTGCTGTGTATTTTCAGTTACAGCATTGAGACTAAAAGTGACATGTCCTGGATGGCAGGAGGAGCCTGAAAAAATGTTTCATTTGTAACATCAAGGAGGGAATACTGCTCAGTTTTTGGTAAAATAGTGTGACTTGCTCTGTACTGTTGTTCTATTCCCACTGCTGCTCTGACTGAGACTTATAATTTGGCTTATAAAACTCGATCCCTGCTGTTGCATAAATACAGGAGTGTGATACTTCATCAAATCCTATTTACAGTTTATGTTCACTAAGTGAGCAGTGTAATCACCCTACAGTCCCTTCCACCTGCCTCTTCAGAGCGCATAACTATCCCAAGAAGCTCTTGACGTTGAAACTCACTTCCTGTCACAATGTCTGTTCTTCTGCCTAGAATATAGGCTTGGCTGTATGGAAAACCTTAAAATTTAAACATATGTCCAACCTGAAGGTTGCTAACTATGAAATCTGTGTGCACTTTTGAAGAATTCCATTTCTTCAAAATGATTTGCAACCATTTGGGCTCTACTTCTATCTTTAATGTTAAGGCATTGTGAATAGTATTCAGGCATTATTTAGTATTTTTGTGCTGCCATTAAAATGGTGATTAATAGTACCCACTTCAAAATTTCATAAATTAAAAAGTAAATCTGTTAAAAGATTCTCTGGAACAATAAGGTGAAATTTAAGGCAAGTTTACGTAGTATTCTATAGTTGGAAGATTAGTTGTGCTGCAGAAGTATCTTGTACAATTAGACTACTAACAAAATCAGGATTGTAGCTTCTGTTCTAATAGAGAGCCACAGCAATGGCATGGAGGGGAGGGCAGCAAATGAGTGAAGTGGCAGACAAAGCAAGGGAGTAAGAAGTAATTGAGGAAAGCAAATTAACAGACAGATGCAAAGACAGTGATTGCATGAGGGAAGAGTTGAAGAAAAGGCTGAGAAAGAAATAGACCCAGAACAAATGGTACAGGTAGTTAGCTGTTAATATTAGTGAAAATAGGGTTTTCTGGGTTCTCCTTGACCCTGAAGTTCACTTGGAATTTGTTATCACTTTGGTAAAATAGATTTAGGTGAATTTCTCAGCATTGTTACAGTGTGACTAGTACCAAAGGCATTCCATTATTGCATTTTAGCCTGCTCTATGTGTAAATGTGTAAAAATGTGTAGATGTGTAAAAATTGAAGCTGTGTAATATGCAAGACCTCCTTTAAAAACCCCCTTTAAACACTGTGGTGGAATTCTGTTGTTAGAGCAAGCCTGGACCAAGTTTAACAGGGCACTGGGCAGACAGTACTACTACTGTAACAATAACAGGAGTCAGCTGAAGAGAAACCCTGACATTTCCCTTCAAATGCCTTTCTCCCCCTTTTTGCAGCTATACATTTGAAGGCTTCTAGCCCATCAAAATAATTCAGAAGGCAAATGGAGTCTGTGAGCTCACAGTCTGTTTTTTGGGAGATGGACAAACTGATGTCATATGGAGCCTGGTTTGGCATCGGTACACAGAGAGGATGAGCTTTTGGCATGCCATGTTGAATAGTGTTATCATCTCTGCCGGATACCAGGGGAGCAGATGTTCCCTGGGTGGCCCCAGGCTGGTAGGCATCATATGTATACTTGACAAAATTCTGCAGAGCAGCCTGTTTGGAACATTTTGAGACTTTCGTGTCCTGTCTGCTCAGTGCTGTTTGGCAGCTGGTTTGGCCTGGCACCTTTTCAAACTAGCTCAAATCAATTAATATATGTTATTGAGCTTAAACAGGTCCTGGACAAGATCTGTGGCAGCATCACCAAACAGAGAAGTGTAGTCACAATCATTGATATCAAAGTCCACAGTATTTGAATCTTTCTGTTAAAGGAGTGTATTTGATTGCTACTGGGTCACAAATGCAGAACATCAGGTTTTCAGTGTTTAGAATCAGGTGAGCCCTGTGGCTCATGGAAAGTTTTAAAGTCCTCTTCTTGTGATAGATATGCCAGAATTAGGACCAGATATGCATCACAAGTAGGAGTGATGCTAGACAGACTCCAAAAAGGGAATACTGTTATTCCTGACTGTATGAGAAAGGAAGAGATGGCTGCTGTAATTAGAAGTCTGGGATAGCCTGGGGAATGACACTGTGGGCTAGTCAAACCAGAGCAGAACATACAGCCTGCTCTAGGGCAGCTTTTCTGTACATTTTGGCATGGCAGTTTACACCTGTTACTTACGTGTGTATAGCTCCTCAGAAAAGGAACGTGGGAGCACTGGTGGCAAAGTCCAAATTAATAAATCCAGCGGTGACTGCATTAGAAAGAAACAGGTATTTCCTGAGAGAATGGACAGTGAGTAGCAGGTTCAGTGAATTTATCTTCCACTTCCCTTATCCTGTCCCAGCTCCCAATGCCCCCTCTTGCAGAGTGGGGGAAGCCAGGATTTAGTCAGTCTGGAGCTGGCAGGCAGTGTTTGTGCACAGAAATATCTTGCTGAGTGCTGAAAACAGCGTTGAGCAGCTGAGCTCAACCTGCTCCCACAGACCAAGGACAAATACCATGTTTCTCTCTTCTACCCAACTGCAAGTATTCACAGGACCTATAGAAATACTTTAAAGAGAGGTTCTCCTTTGAGAGGGTTTCTGCCAGGCCTGGATTCAGTGATCTTTTTGCAATCAGGGAGAAAGGGGACATAGGGTATATCTCTTCATGTTTTTATTGGGTTTTGTCTGTGACCTGGGTAATAATAAGCAAAACTCTTAATGGTTTGTGGATTTATAGAGCAGGGATAGTATCCTTACATGGTCAAGAAAAAAAAAAGGATTATAAGTAGGGAAAGAAAATGGTTAGGAAAAAATATGAAGAGTATTACTGAAAGACTGTGTATGTGTTGACTTCTCAGTGCAAATTTGACACTGTGTTAAAAGCCTCTGTCTGAAAAGAGTGAAAGGTCAATCTCTGATAATGGAAACCAGTGAGTACACTATGTGATGGTTTAAAATTAAAAAGATTAACTCTGATTGCTGCAGAGATCAGATGCAAGAACAAAGTCTACATACAAACTTGAGTTTTAAATCAAGTATTTACCATGTATGGATTGTTTACCAAGTGTTTATTATTTACCATTTATCTACCATTTCATTAGTTTTGTTAGATGAACATTAGTTTTGTTAGATGATTTGTTATTTAATGTTCTTTTTCAAAAGCTAACAAGAAACACAAGCTAGCAAACCAAACTAGTTGAACAACTTGAATTGTTGTTGTTGGATTTTTCTTAGGATTGCTCTAATTGTGTAAAGAAAAAATGAGGAGGGGAGAAGGGTGTCTAGGCTAGAACAAGAGATCATTGGGAAAGTCTCCTCTCAAGGAGGATTGGCAAGATTTCCACTGCTTTGCTAGTTCAGTAAATGAAACTTCAAAATTTTTGGTAAATGTTTCATATTGCTGCTGTGAAGTGGATATACTAAATCCCATATTCCTAAATTAAGTAAAACGTTTCAGGGAAAGTTGTGATCTGCCCTGGGATTATTAGGTGTGGCTTTCCCTCTGCCTTTCTATTCTGAATCTGAAGATTGAATCATTTCATGTTTTGCAGTAGTTACACAGTGCAGTTACACAGTTATATCTACAGTGCATAGAGGAATAAAACCTTTTACGAGGCATTAGGCATGTATATATTAATGTATTAAATGAGTTTCCCCCCACCCACTGAAGTGTACTCAAAAGGTTGCAAACACTCAACAACAGCTTACTTGAACTGAGTTCTGTTTGTGTTCTTGGAGAACTCTGATAAATGTGGCATCTTACTGAGTAGAGAGCATTTTTGATGCCACAGAATCATGGAATATCCTGAGTTGGAAGGGACCCACGTGTTTGGTGTAGTATCAGTAAACTTTGTTTTTCTTTGTTTTTCAATGGGTGCTTCTCTTTCTTTTGTTTGGCAGAAAATGAACTGGCAACCCCACCTTTAGATGGCATCATCCTTCCAGGAGTGACAAGGCAAAGCATTTTGGATCTGGCACGCAATTGGGTGAGTGTTTTGGCCTTGGCAGTAACGGCTTCAATTATCATGTACTAACATCAGCACATGTAAACATTTCTGGTGCTTAGTGTCTTAAAGTTCAACTGATCTGGTTAAATCCATCACAGAACAGTCTGGCTCCATAGAATCATACAATGGCCTGGGTTGGAAGGGACCTTAAAGATCATCTCATTCCTCCCCTGTGCCATGGGCAGGGACAGCTTTCCCTAGACCAGGTTGCTCAGAGCCCCATCCAGCCTGACATTGGAAAGTACCTTTAGAGGCCATCTATTCCAACCTCCCTGCAATGAGTAGGGGCATCTTCAACTAGATCAGAGTGCTCAGAGTTGTGTCCCACCTATCTCAAACTCTGCTTTCAAGGTCCCTCTGGGTGGCATCTCTTTCCTCCAGTGTGTCAGTCGCACCACACAGCTTGGTGTTGCTGACAAAACTTGCTGAGCGTGCACTCAGTCCTTTTAACATAATTGGGAGCTAAGGGCATGCTAATTCAGGGATTCTCAGGAGCATCATCAGAATACCCACACCTGTTGCACAGAACAATACCAAGCTTGTTAAAGTAGCTCTGTGTAGTATTTAACAGGAAAATTCTCATTAAATCCACTGGTACTGGCAGCTTAGAGCAAGGAAACAAAGAATTACCATGCATGACCATAGCTATACTTCAGTCATCAGCACATTATTTCTGCATTTCGTTCTCATGCTTCCAACCTTGTTTCTACTAACTAGCATGCAGCCTAGCCAGCCACAGTCTTGAAGTGATCTGTCTTCTTCCCCTTCCTCTGCTGTACTGTTGCAATCCAGGAGTTTATTTGAACACTTGGGACTAGGTCATATCTTGAAGTGCAGCAAACTGTTCACTCTGCCTTACTGTATTCAAAGTTTTATTGCAGCCTGGGTAAGGATGCTACACAGCCAAAGGCTCACCAAGGCCAGTATCCTCTCTCCTGGTTTTAGCTGGGCTTATGCTTGGAGTGAGATAACAGGAATAACACATCCATGAAATGAAAATTTCCAAGTCTGATGTTTTTTTGTTTTTTTTCTTGAAACATGTCCCTTCAATTGATTGCTATGCATTCTTCAACTCTTGAAGAAAGGTAAAACACTTCTAGTGTTAAGATTGACCAGTGCAAATGGCTCTACTCATACCTACAGTACAGTTAATTTTTGTATGTGACAGCTGTGTGCAGGCTACAGTGGAAAATTTCATTAAGGGATTAAAAAAATATATCACATAGTTGGCCTGGCAGGCGAAATTAATCAACAGAATGTATCTTGCTTAGGAGTTGTCTGAGAGGGGGATGCAAAGGCTCTCTTGATATAATTGAGTAATTTTTGGACAAACTCTAATGTGCTAGAGACCATGAGTAGAGAGATCCAGTGTCCCATAACCCATGACACTTCTTCTGTGTTATTTCCCAATGTGATAATGATATTCTGCACCAGAACTCAGGGAAGTGCCACTTAATCACCAGCATTGTATCTGGCGAAGCACTGGTTTCTTTGGATGTTGTTCTGTAGTTGCACTGTTTTAGAATTTTCCTTTCTCTCTCATGGAGAATATAGATAAACTGTACTTCTTGTACTTTCTTAATCTCTGTGTTTTGTGTTAGAGGTGTACAAGCCTTGACCAGTAGGTCTTTGGAGGTGGATTCCAATTCTTTTGACCAATAGACACTTGTTTATTAGTGTGTATAAAAAGAAGTTCTTGTAAATAAATCCTTCTTCTTTGCCATCTTGAAGCCTGTCTGCCTGACTTCCCTACCTACTTCCACAAATCCCACGAACAACAGAAAAGCAAACCACATTGTTCTATTGATTAAATTCTATCTTGTGTGATACTGGGATATGTGAAAAAATCACAAGATCAGAGTCAAAACTTGACTTACTGTCACTAGGCTAATAGTTGTATTGGAAATATTTCAGTGTAGAAAACAAAAATACAAGGGTTTTAAAACTTCTTACAATTTTTGTGGTTGCTGCTTCTTATGCAGGGAGAATTCAAAGTGTCTGAGCGATACATCACCATGAGTGACCTGACAGCTGCCTTGGAAGAGAGCAGAGTAAAGGAGATGTTTGGTGCTGGAACAGCCTGCATTGTATGTCCCATCTCTAAAATTCTATATAAGGGCAAGGTAAGAAAATGTCTTTTTTTTTTTTTTACCCTTTCCTTCTTTCTTCTGAATTTTATCTCAATCAATTGCAACTGAAGCCAAAAGCAAGGGAAACAGAGAAGGTGCACTGCCTGGAAACACGAACAGTGTCACTATGTTGTTTCCCAAGTGAGTTACTGGTTGTTGGAAGGCAACTTGCCTTCTTGTCTTCTGAGTATTTTTTTAAAAATATCTGAAAATATAAAATCTCAAGTTCTGAGGAAGTGAAATTAAAAAATAGTTCCCAGCCTGTTTTCAAATGTAGAAAAACCCATTCTTCATTTCTTTTATTCAGTGTTTTTTGCTAAGGTACCTGAGAAAGGCAAGGAAAGACTTTCACAGGGAACCAGATTTTTGAGCCACTGAAGTCTGTCCTTCTCAAGTTCATCTCTTCTTCACCCCTCATTGCAGGGATCCCAGCTCTGATGGAAGAGCTGTTTGAAGACCGAGCACAGCTGCTTTCTCCTCCTGTTCACCGTAGGGGAGATTGCTCCTGCACAAGTGGAATTCCCCAGGCATTCAGACTGTTAAACTGACTTGATGCTATTTAGCCAGCACAAAGTTAGTTCAGAGGATTGGGGTAGTGCAGCTGCATAAAAGGGTCCATTAAACGTGATAAGTACAATAAATGTCTGTTAGGTGATATTCCTGAATGAATAAAATGGAATAAATGTATTACTATTACCTGATGCTAAGATAATGAGACATCAAGGTGCCGAGTGATAAGTACTGTAAATATAAGTGTTGTATTTCTTCACAATATACTTTGAAATTAAATGCTATATGTAGTGTTACTACTCTTGCCTGTACAAATATCCCTCCATTTTGGACAGATCTCTTGGAAGGCTTAGATTAGCCTTTATTGAACAACAGCATAACAATTGAACTCTCTAACTTCTCACTGGCTCATCATGCCCTCCTGTTAAAAATAAACCCCAAAATCAACCACTACTCATAAGGAGGGGTAGCTAGCATAATAAAATATTAAAATTTTTGGCAACCATAAGTATTCATATCTATATAAAGCTATTATTACATGTTATTCTCTTTCTCTCCCCCTCTCCCTCTCCTTTTTTCCATGCTAGCACTTGCACATTCCAACGATGGAGAATGGGCCTGAGTTAACAACCCGTTTCCTGAATAAGTTAAGTGATATCCAGGTAAGGTGTTTCCTCATCTATAACCAGATAAAATAATAAAAGGTGAACATTTTAAAGCATTGGAAAATTATCTTTTTGGTAGAGATGCTATAGGTGGCATTATATAATAATATAGACCCTTTTGTCTGGTGTGATGATTCTGTCGATTTTCTTTGCTTGAGAAAGTATGATAGGGATCAAGTATAGTATAATTTTTCCCTATTTATCTTGGAAACTGGGTAAGAGTTGCAAGATATTACTGTTATCAGTGAAATATAATATTGTTGTTAGAGGTTCCTTTTAAAGGGAGAAATACAGGATTATGAAGCATCTTAACCCCAATCACAAATGAGTACAAGTTAATTGATAAAGAGGGGGGTGAGCCAATAAACACTTACTGGGCACAGCCAGCTGATCACCATTTCCATTTCTCGTTATCTTTTCAATCACATGGTCACTTCTCAATCTTAAAACAGTTTCCTCCTCTGTCATTTGCTGAATACCAAAGTCTGTATGGAATCCGTGCTTTGTCTCCATGTCTGGGCATAGGAACCAATACCATTGCAGGTGAAGTCAGTGAGCAGCCTGTGATGGCCCGTCTTATTTTAGTTGCCTGGCTTTTCCCCCTTATTGAGTGTGGTTTATTGTGTGGGGGATTTGGGGTAGGAGAAGGTCTTGGCAAGTTACAAGCCCCTTTATTTAAGATCTGATAGCAGTTGCTTGGCAGTATTGTCAAGATTTCTTCAAATTGACTCTGATGGTTTCTGTTCTACATTTTTTTGGCTCAAAATATTCTTAGATTTGCTACTAAAGTTTTTAACTTCCTGCCAGTAATCCTGTGATCTGTGTTTTTCTCCCTTGAGATAGTGAGCAGCATGAGATAAATTTATCCAGCCTTTTCCCCGAGGTGTCCTTCCGTGCCCTTGCTGATCACAGAATCCCAGAAGGGGTCAGGTTGGAAGGGCCCACAGTGGTCATCTGGTTTCACCTCCCAGCTCAGGCAGGGCCAGCCCCGAGCACGTGGCACAGGCTTGCATCCAGACAGTTCTGCAATATCCCCAGTGAGGGAAACTCCACATCCTCTGTGGATAATCTCTTGCAGTGCTTGGTCCCTGCACAATAAAGTTCTTCCTCATGTTCAGGTGGAACTTTCTGGTTATCAGTTCCTCTTGTTGCCGCTTGCCTCATCACCCTGGTTTTCCACCACCAGCCAAGGCTCAGAAGGAGGCTGAAAAAGTGGGGTTTGTTACTAAACATTATCTTTCTTGGACCTTTTCATTTTCCTTGCTTGCTGATAGGGACCTTTTCACCTTTCAGCTGTGTACATATTCTGTGTTCATTAGTTACATGCCAGGAGTAAATTTGTTACTCCTGGAAAATGCTGGGCTATTATGCGTATGCTTACTTCTGGTTCTCTTCCTTCTTCAAAAAAATCAGTGGAGTTAGAACACATAATCATTGAAAACATGATTTTAAAGAGAAGGATGGTTGCTTCCCCTTTAAGAGTCAATCAGTGGTTACTGGTTGTGTTTCTGCACCTTTCTGTCTGTGGAGAGATGGGCTTATATCCAGAAGGACCCCAGGATGTCACACAGAAAACAATGCTGCAACACAAAAAATGGACTATGTAATATTCTTAAAATATCAGGAGAATCTTTCAGCAATATCTTTTATATTCTCTACCAGGAGATAAAAAATAATGGATCTTTTTGCAGTGTCGTTAGACTATTGTCATATTATTTGGACAATCTGAGGCTATAATTCCAAAGCATCTTCAAGTTTTGAGGAATAAAATGCAATGGAAATAGCAGTCAAACACAATTTTGGTCTCTGTGCTGTTCTGTTGCCTGAACTGGAGCAGTGGATCCATTTCATGCAGTACAATGCGATTTTGTAAAAAAGTAAAAATTCTCCGCACCACCATGTCCTGCATGTGAACCTGTGACCAAGAGGTGCAGGCTCCATATCCACTGTTGTTATACCAACTCCCTTGTGTACAGTACATGCTTCTTTTATTATTTCCATATTCTCTTCATTATTGTGTTTCCAAGTCTGTTTTCATGCTGCCTATTGTTCTTTTGCAAGTCTGCTGTGTTCAACAGGATTTCTTTGGATGTGCACAACTGTTCAGTGGAACCAGAGCTGGAGTGACAAATTAGAAACTCATGGGCAGAACTGATTGAATTTCTCATGCCAGTTGTGAGAGGCAGTGATGGCAATGCAATATGCATTTCCCTTCCTGTCACTGAGTAGATATAATGATTACTAAAGGCTGATAAAGGCTTAAAATTGGAGAATGTACATTATATGAATTAATGGTGTGCTTATGAAGGAATTAGTAATAGTACACTTTTCCATAACTCCTTGAGTTAGAAGATTTAGGGATGAGATTCTTTTCTCTTGGAATATACTCACTAAAATACCACTCAAATACCCACTTCCTGTGGGTTTGCATCCATTCTTTGAGAATAAACAAGCTTTTGCTATGCCCTTTAAAAGGTAGATTAAGGAGCAGTTTGGAAGGGACGGATATAAAGTTACATGTTATTAATTACATTTAAACATTGCAGTCAAGACAGCTGAGAACAGACATTTAATCAAACCCCCTTTCTCTGGGTAGGTCAGTGGAAAACAACCAGGAAAGGACAATGTATTTGTTAATTTTTACAAAGAAGGACCTGGAGGTGGTGGACAGTAGAAGAGGGATGGGATTGAGTGGCCTGAGGTCACATAGTCCTTGACAGAATTAAAAAAGGAAGCTAAATCTGGTTTTATTTGCAGAAAGAAATAATCTTCATGGTGGGAGCACATCTTTATTCCTCTTAATTCTGGAAGCAGGTGCAAACTGTAGTCAAATGGCAAGTAAGACTGGTCCTTGCAACAATTTCTGTATCAGAGTATTAGATGATACTGCTAGCCTAAAGACAGCAAAATTTACAAATAATACCCTGGCCTTTGCCTGCTTTCTGCTTTGGGGGAGCTGGGAACGCCACATTTTCTCTGAGAATGAAGGTCAAGGACATCCCTTTTTTTCCTCCCTCTGCCCCCATCCTCAACAGAATTGACCTCACATGAGGGTAGTCTAGTACTTTATGGTTAAACTAATGATACATCTACTTTTCCTTGGTTAGAATTCCGAAGGCAACTCCACTAGCATCTGGGAATGTAAGCTGAAAATCTTTCAAACAAGTAATTTTTGTAAATTTCTGTGTACCGCCTGCCCAGTGTTTAATCAGCTTCATTGCAGGCTGCAGAACAGGGTCCTCAGAATGAGTAATGAAAAGAAAAAGTAGATGTGATACTTGTGAAGGTCAGTTAGAGGCCTTACCTGCTGGAGTAAAGAGTAAAACACAAGCACACTAAACACCATTCCTTTTTGGTTCTAGAAGTCTGTTTCTTCTGGCTCATAGTGATATGGAGCTGTTGTTTTTTCCCTGCTCTAGCGTCCTGTTACCTCTATTCCTGCTGATGCAGAACCTGGATGGGAGGAACTTTTCTTCTCACTCTGGAGAAGCTATCATTAAGTGATCTTTTTAGCCTACATAAAGCCCCTAAAATCAGTCTTCATTTCTTAGTTTAAAGTGTTTTGAAGCTCCCTGAACATAACACTATGAGGGAAAGGACTCCCAACTCACATCTGTTGCTGTCTCTCCACCTCTGAATTATTTACCTACTTGAGCCCTGTGTGTGTTTTGGGGTCTCTCTGGAGCGTTGCTTACAGGACTGGTGGCAGAGCTGTAGGACATGGAGCCAGTGTAGCAATCAGAAATGCTGCCTTGGGGCTGCATCCTCCCCTGGAAGGGATATGGCTGCATGCCATAGGTTGCCTTCGTTTCAGCTTGGTGATGCCGTTGGTTTGTGTACGGAAAGACAACTTGTTTTCTTTTGGATTACAATTCTCCCTAATTGTACTCTGTGGTATTTGTGATGGTTTTAGTTCACATTCAATCAGAATGTTGTAATAAAAAGCCACCTTGACAATAAAAAGAAATAAAACGAAATGTGTTTGTTTACTGGAGCTTGAGCAGGGGTATACTTATGAGTGAATTAGTGAGCAGGCCTCGGGGAGTAAACTGCATTTAAACTGATGGAAGTGAAGCAGGACTGTTCTGTGTCATCTGTAATGAGTATCAGCATTGCCCCTTCCTAATCTACCTATTGTAATATGGATAAAGCTTCAAGATACCTTTAGGCTGTGCCCAAATCAAAGACAGAAGTAGAGGCATAAGAAATAATGTAAACTACTATCAGTGCAGTGGATATGAACATTTCTGAGGATAGACCTAAGAAGTTACCTCAATGTACACTGAATTTTTTTCACTTTAATTCTTCTTTTTTTTTGCTTTGTTTCAGTATGGAAGAGAAGACAGCGATTGGGCAGTGCTGGTGTCATGAAGGTGGCGGAGTTCAGACCCTCCAGACAGACCTGACATCTGAATAATGTCAACTTCTGTAGCTGCCAGTGCGTAGCGTAGTCTCAGTATCAGTTTGCTCCCCAGGATGATTGTTTCCACAATCTGGCAAATGTGAACACAATCATTTTGATTTCTACTGTAATCCTGTTGGTAGAAGCCTGTCTTCTTGGTAGAGGTGCTAAATGTTAGCAATAGAACTTTCCTAATGGTTTTCTTAGTGCCTCCTTCTATACAGTCTGAAAACTTGTAAAATGCTCTTCAACTGCTCTTCAGTTTGGTTTGTTTACTGCCACCATCAGCAGAACATGTGTCACTCGAGGATGTTGCCTGTTAGCTGCCCACAGGGTTCTGTTGACGTTTTTCTGCCTTTTGCTCTGTGTTTGGGAAACAAATAGGTTTAGCCGTACACTCTTTCCTTTCATACTCTGCTTGTATGGGAGATTCCTGAGTTTGCATAGCCTGCTAGATCCCCTCATGCATACTCTGTCAAATATCTCTGGCCTTTAGCCCAGAATTGAGTCAGTCTAGCCTGCAAGGTGCTCCCTGTTGGCCTGTTGCCCTCCATGGGGATATGCAGTGGCTGCATGGGCAGTGCATACCTCTCTAATAGTTGAGTATATCCTTTCAGACATGATTTAAAAGGCTGGGTCAGGCCCTGCTGAGCCAAAATTTCCCTTTGTTTGGCCTAGCACAGAGCTGGGCTCTGCAGCCACGGTGTTGCCTTCCAGGTGAACGTCTAGAACGTGAGATTTGACAACTCTGGCTGTGAAAATTGAACCATTCTTCGCAGCAGCCAGAACTTTGGATTAAGGAATTTCTTTAGTCATCCACTCATATAATTTAGGTCAGCAAAATGTTTTTCTTGTCCCTTTCACATACTTGCTGTATCCACCCTCCATTGACACGTGTACTGCAGAAGTCCCTTCCTATTAGCGAACGAGCAATGTTGTCAACAGAAAATGTTTAGAAGGAAAGAGATCTCATTCAAACCCTGATCTCATTCTGGTTAAGCGGATAATTCTTCATATAAAGCTGCTTTCTCACACGCAGTCTTGATACTTTGGAAGCTATACAGAGCATGTAGCCCATAGCTGGGGAAGTAACTTCTGCAAATGTTCACTAACGATTCTGTAATATTTATTAGCTTTCTCCTTCTGCACACAGCTTTGTTGAACAGCTTTGAGATACCTCTTGCCAAAAAGGATAACCATATTCTGTATCAATGTTCCAAAGTGCTACTTCAGTGTAAAACTGGTGGAACTTTATTGACACTTTATTGGAGTCCTATAAGAAGTAAAAGTGAAACATTTCTTGTTCTAGTTTGCCATAGAGCAGCACCAGTATTTAAGAAAAACATTTAGCACTTTAATTTTTTAAAGACCCAACAGTATCTCTCCCATGCTTTCTAGGTTCTTTGTAGTTACTGGCATTTGTTAACATAGTTAAAAAAGGCAAAATATAATTTCTGATGGACCATCCATGCCTTATGCGACTGTTAAAGAGCAGCCTTAATGGCTTCCTGTTCATTTTCGGTCACATTTTGAAGACCCCTCCTTAGCCATCACTTTGTTTTGCTCCCTCAAATCATGACTTTTCTTGTCTTTGACTGCAGTCCTGTCTGATCTTTTAATGAAGAACAGTTGAAGGTTCTTTCTGACAATGTAACCATTGTTAAAATTTGATGGATAGCTTTTTCTTTAGACTACAACCACAAGCGCAAAATGTCATTTCACTTACAGTAGCCAGAGTGTTGTGACCATTTGAATCTGTATCGTGTGCTGGTCTTTGTTCAGTATCTTACTATGTGTTATAAGCTGATGGTAGTCTTTCCTTGTATTAAATCAGATGGGTGGAAAAATTAACATGGGAAATATGTCAAGATGCAACACGGGTTAGAGAGTTTCATCCAACAAGACCAGTATCGAAACTAAAGAGTGCCTTTAACCAGAGTGTGGCATGGAGCTCTCATTAAGATCTCTAAAGATTATGTAATGAGCAACCACATGTGGCTTCCTGGTACTGAACTATCTCATCTATCCCTTAAGTTCATCTTTGCTTTAGCAGCAATAGAAAAAGCGAAAATACCTAACTTCAGATGCAGGGCAAAGTGGTTGTGCAATACCTTAACAGCTCAGCTTTGATAGAGTTGATATATGATACCGTATATCCAAAATCCCCATGAAGGCCTCAGTATACCAGCAGTAATCTATTCACTAGGCAGAATGAATAAGGACCAGTTAGAAGAATTATTTTACTGGAATGTAAACCTGAAAGTTGTGTAAATCTTCTTAAATTGAGTTGCAAGTCATTTAACGTGAAGGAACCAGGTGATTTCATTTGTTGTGTTTTGCACTGTTTCCTGCACTGACCAGAGAGACACCTTTCCTTTTCCTGCACATTTTGAGCTGATGGAGGCTTCAAAATGAGGAGAATTGGTAGTGGAATGACCCACAGGAATGAGTGGTCTTTTCTTGCAGGGAAGAATGAAAATATGGAGTGTATGTTAATTGTTGTCTTTAACATCGTGGTTAATTGCCTTACTAGCTCGAGGCTGTGCTTGTTTCCAAGTGGAATCTAGGGGAATAGGTTTGAGATTTTAAACTTTGAGACCTAAATAAGGGAGCTGGAAGGTCAGTATGGTACAGGAAATTCTTCTGATGTTGCCTGCTGTCCTACTCTGAATTCTGGCACTGCATTTTTATCCTGGTAACCAAAGGAAAGAAATAATATGTGTAAATAATAGTCAGTATTTGATATTGTGTTCTCCTTGCTTTTGCTTGTAAAATTTAGGAGGGAACTGTGGTATTCCCTGAGCTAATAACAGATTGTAAAAGAACATCTGCACATCTTTTCTCCATGTGCCCTATTTGTTTAATTGCAACAGATTTACATAGAAAGAGTATGGTACATCATAACTAGGCAATTATCCGTTCTTCATCACTTAGTTATGGTTCTGGTAATTGATCATTTAAGACATAAGATAGTCTAACATTAGGAGAATTTGAAACTGTTCAAAAAAGATCAACAAATTAATATTGTTGTGTGATATTTGCATAATTGGCTGCAATTATTTAATGTTTAATTGGGTTGATCAAATGAGATTCAGCCTTTCACATGCTTATGTTTTACAAACACTGGTACTTTAAAATGATAATAATGAAATCTAATTTTCATATGTCCTTTCTTCTCCCCTTCATTCTTTTGATTATTATTTTCAGTATCGAGCATGTCCTTAATTTTCAGTTTGGTTAGCATGATTCATGCCTAGGAAAAAAGTCCTTCAAATAAGAGAATTTTCATGAAACTGGCATTTCATACAAGCTGTTCTGGTGCCAAGAATTACAGCTTCATCAACTGGCATTAACCAGATCATTAACTGCAGTGAGGGCAAATTTGCTGAGAATTTACAGGGACAGACCCAGGTAAGGGTCTAATAAAGGTTCCTAGGTTAGATAATCTGTTCAGTCCATAGCAGTGCAAAGCAAACATGGTTTTTCTAGGATATGGAAGGGAAGTCTGGTAAGACAAAAGCAAGGTAGTGAGATCTCTCTGCCCAGCCACTGTGTACACCTGTTCAACCATCTCAAGCCAAAAAACAGTTATCCACCACCCCTCCTCTTTGTACATAACCTCTTGTTTGGGTTTGCCTAATTCAACATAGAGATATCATAGATCCTTTCCTGTATACTTATTTTACATTTTTATTTATAGATATAATATATATATGTTATATATTATATAATATATAAAATATCATTTTATATTATTTATCTTCAGGCATGAAGAATGGTAATTTGGAAAAATGTGATACTTGAAAGTCATTTGGTGTGCAAGTTATTTGAAGTATCTAATACATGGTCTAATACAAGAGGTAGACAGAAAAACAGCCGGGACTGATCTCAGCGCTGCCTAATTAGAGGAGGAACCCTCTTGAATTCAATGGCCTCTCCAAAACAATCTGCATAATCCCAGCAGATTTCTGAGTGTGGGCTGTCTGTTCACTGTGCCTTGCTGTGGAATACAATACAAAGGTGTCCAAAGATGGTGGCACAGGCTGGCAGGCCATGGTGCATTGTCTATCTCTGCATGGCATCCACCCTCCTGAGGGTAAATTTTAATGTTCTAGTGGCAGGCTCGTATCCTGAGAGGTGGCAGCTGTGAATGATGGCTGAGCATGTCCTGAGATAGCTGTTCCTTGTTGTCTTTCTCTCCCTTTCACACAGACTTGCAGCCCTTTCCCCCCCAGCCTTCTATCATTGTCTCATATCTAGAAGTGACCATTTAAGCAAATTTTCATTCTGTTTGATTTTAGCAGTAGTGACAATTAAAAAAAAAAAAAAAAAAGAAAAAAAGAAAAAAAAAAGGTCGTTTTCTCATATTCCAGGTGTGGAGGGATCAGAATTGTGCTTTACCACCTGACCATGTAATCCCTGAACAGACTGCCACTGACTTTGTGACCCTGGACAAGTTATCTAAACTGTTTATGAGTGCAGAGTAGCAGCAGTACCACTTATACCACTTCTAACTCTAATTCAAACTTTTGCATAAAAACTTACTTTATTGTAGATGATCAAATAAGCTTCCCAGGAAAAGCTTTTTGAGCAACCAGAAAGATGCCATGTAAAGTCCAGTATTTCAAGGATTACATTAGAATACAACTATCTTGATTGCACAAAGAAAAATGTTATTTAAATGAGAAATACATTCAAGGTTTGCTGCATAAACCCATAAATGTGTAACATGTGGTTCAGGATATAAAAATTAGCATACAGAAAGATCTTCACAAGAGAATTTGCCTCAAACAGGGCTATCCTATTAAAAAGTGATGCTTGAAGGAATCATTACACCTCTCAATGTAAAGTCATTAGCATGGGACTATTTTAGAGGTGCACTTGGTCATGTTGCACTGAGACAGTCCTCTTTATCAGTCTTGACCAAAAATTTGCTGAACTGCAATACTTACCAATTCGGAGGTGTGAAAGACCTGTGTTTTACTGTATTTTGTCTCTATCCTCAAGATTTGGAAAAACAGTTCGTAGGTCCAAAATCACTTAAGCTAAGAAACTTCTTAATAAGTTACTTGTGTTTTTAGCTGTAGCAACAAAAGAAAATACTGACATTGGATTGGTGAAAATACTGTTATAGCAGTCCTCCTGTCCATGCCTTGCTTTGAGCATGATGCTTATTAGTAGGAAATCCAGGATATTCTCCTGATGCTGCAAAATCGGAGTGCCATCTATAGTACACTTGGCAAATACATCCCCAGCTCCATAAACAAAACTAACTTGGCCATTACCTTGAGCTAGAACAGCCAGGTACATTAGGACTTGACAGTTGAGGAGCAATACTGAACTAGAATAGTAAATAGATTTGAAATAAATATAGTAGTAAATAGATTTTGAATTAAGTTTTAGAATTAGTAGCTCAGATAAACAAGTCACATTAATGTGAGGTTAACCACACCCAAATATACTAAAAATAATGGTAATCGTATTCACCAGTAGTAATAGCATGGCTCTAATGGAACATGAATTTATACTCTTTGCTTATCTTAAAATTTAATTTATTGTGTCTGATTTTTACCACAATCATGCATTTTCATGCCATGCTTTAAAAACAAAGTCTTAAATTTCATGTTCATGGGAAGATCTTACGGAGGATTTAAGACCTTGATACAGAATTTCTAAAATATCTGCTGAGTAAAGTTAAGGTAGAACCAGAGAAGACAACCTTGTGGTAGTGTTTAACTACTGTGTTCAAATGGTTTACCAACACTGGCCATTTTTGGTTTTTACCAAAGAGGTATGCAGGGAATAGTAGATAAAATAAGCTTATTGCTTGTTTTTCTAAGCAAGAGTTGGGGAAGTTTCTAAGAGCTGGTCCTCTTAATAACACTAACTCTTTATAGTTCTTGATTCTGTCAGGCTTAGAGCAGTCATTTCAGGGGGAGATGGAGGAGCTCAGAAGCTTATCTCAGGCGGTACTGTCTCGCAGAACCAGATTTTCTTTCATTTTATGATCAAAGTGATCAAGGTATGAACATGGAATCTTTTATTTGCACCTTTTTACAAAAATTTTGGTTTTCATTTTAGAATTCTGATACAGTGTTGCTGAAGTATTATCTTACACTATCATGTTTCAGTAGCTTATAGGAAGAAAGCAAACATTCTTATTCTTTATGTAAACACCTTCTTTCTGTATGCCAAATCCCCTGTTCACTGTGATTTGGTCGCCACTAGAATTGTGACCACTTCGGGTGAAATAATAGATTTTTTTTTTTTCTCTACTGCACCCTACTTGTACTTTTAGTAAGAACTAAGTGCTTGCAGCAAATGCCAGAGCAGTAAGTGAAAAGTCTGCTGTGTCCAGAACAGGCATGCCAGGAGCAAGAGTAAAAATACCCATCAGATCAGTGAGGGCAGGAGGTCAGAAAAATGTCATTACCATTCTTGTTCAGTCCAACTGAGAGACTACCCAGGTACACCGAAAGTCTAGCAGGATCAGAGATTGGTGTTGATATTTAAGAATGCTCTTACTCAGTTGCTTAAATACATCTGTGCCTACATTTTCATGACTTGGGCCCCATATCTTAACTGAAACCTGCAATATCCTTTTATGTGTTGTAAAACAGTGAAGTATTTGGTCACAACAAAGAGGTAATTCTCCATACCATCTAACAGGTCAGTGATGTATTCTCTTCCCATAATTTGTGTTAAGCCCAGTGGTTGACTAGAACTGCAAGCAGGAGACAAACACACCACTAACACTATTTCATAGTCAAGGATGTTCACAAAGAGTGGATCTATTCCCTCCCTCTCCCAGGGAGATGGCTTGGACTCAGCTTGGCCGCTGGAGTGACAGAATGTAAAAGGTTCTTTGCTGTAATGGAGACAAGTAAGAGTTTTATCTGAAGCTATTTATGAACAATTTCTGTCGAGGCAGAAATTTGGAAAGCCAGAAGTCCTGTTCTGCTTGACCTTTGAGGCATTTAGAAGGGTGCAGTAGTAATTACTGAAATCGTAGCACATAAGCAGTGGGAAATTAGCAACTTATAGAGGGAGAAGTAAACACCTCTGAAGGGTCTCTGTTTTCTCGAATGTTGAAAGTTAACTGGGTATTTTACAAGGATCTGAAGAACATAAAAGCAGTAAAGGATAGATGTGTGAAAGAGTACTGGATAAACTAAAGGAAACTCTACCTCATTCTTCTCTAAAGGTTTTGTAGAAGCACAATAAAGCGCTCCTAATGGCATTGTTACGTTCCGACCATCTGGCATGAAAGAAGCACTGTATTTGTGTGTCTATAAATCCTGTAAGAGCTGTATCTTGCTGGCAGTAGAAACAGTCTATACTATTTGCAGTTTTCCTCATCAAATCTGTAATTATGCAATGTTTCTGTCTCCAATAAAGGAATTTAATTGGCACCTGTTTGTGGCACGTTATGAAATCATCAGTTGAGCACAGCTAACTAAGCATAATTATCCCATAGATGGGAGCTGCTATGAAATAAATTCTTGAAGACTGGATTAAAAGAAAAAAAGAATTCCTGAATGAAGTGTGGCATGTAAGAACAGCAAAGCAAGACTCAAGTGGCAGACATACACCTACCCTGCCAAGCCTGGAGGCTGAGCCAGTTGTCTCACTTAGAGTAAAATGCTGGACAAATTAAGCAGCAGAAGTACCTACCTGCTAACTGTGTAGTCATGAAGCAGTTTTTAATATGCCAGGAGTGTGTAGCAGTGATTGAATACAGCTCCCATTCTAAGGGTTTGGGGATGATGAAGCCAAGGGAGAGAATGCCAGGAAACAGCTTTATGCTTGGAGCACTTACTTCACAGGGCATTTTTGAACAGTCATTACTCCAAAGTACGTCAACCAGTGGGAAGTCTTTTGAAGATGGAAAGTATTGAAAGTGAGTGTCATTAAAATCTTGACATTTGCCATGTGTCGTGGTTATATTTACAAAAAAAAAAAAAAAAAAAAAAAAAACATATTCCCCCTTTTCCAGTGCAGGGAATACTGTGCTTAAAGGTAATACTGATCCATGCTGTGGTAAAGTAAACATCAGGGTACATTTTCCACCTGGTTTGGTTCTCAGTGACTTCAGAGAAAGCTGGCATGGATACAGGACACTTTAAAGAAGCTGTAGATAGGTAAGTACTAAGAGTTATTAATTACTGCTAGGAGAATGAACCTAGCATGTCAGAATCCGACTTTATTCCTGTGTTTTGGCTGCTCCCCCTTTCATCCTAAGGGAACCTTTCTTAACTGTAACTCCAGCTTTCAAAACTTACTTATCCCAAGATGTAGTAAATTGAGGACTGACCCATAGAAGGTGCTGAGTGGGCTTCACAGACAGACCTGTGCCTTTCAGCAAAATTTTAAAAGGTTCTTTGTTTTTCCTCCTATTTGAAACATCTCAGTAGCTGGCAATAGCTCTGTCCAATAAAGCACTAGCAGTATCACCACAAGCACTGTGTTCTTGGGGCGGGAGAGTACCAATTCTGAGGACTTTGATCCAGGATACAAACTTGTAAAGTTGATGCGACCAAAAAAACCCAAACCCACAGTTTTAAAGTAATACAGTTAGAGGGCAAAGAAGAAAGAAAATAACCTGCACTGTGCACATATGAAGAGGGCATGAAAACAAATTTGGAGATTCCAATATAGGCAGTCAATATTAGAATTAGAAATGCCAGTTTCAAGAGCATATCATCAAAATGGTTGAATTTAAGCTTTTCTTCTTCCATTTTGTTCAGTGTTGTAATATTGTGGCATCACAGTGGTGATTTTAACAGCTGCTAAAGAATTACCCTGTTGGCCAAGAAGAGCAAAATTTTCTGTAATAGCACCTTTGTTGTTCTGGATACTTCTCCAATGATGAACTTGTACAAGTAAATACAAGAACGTAAGGTGTGTCTACTCTCCCCCAAGGGAATGATTTTTAATGCCAGGTAAGAGAATGTCCTGCTTCACTTGCAGATGATACTATATTGTATCCATACAAATTTAGGATTTTAAATACTGAGCATTCAAGGAAAAATTGTTCTTCTGAAATTAGTTCAGAACAACCTCTGTTTATTAACACTTCTCATTTTGCACATGATGTAATTCTTTCAGAAGGTTCAACTTTGGTTTATTTAAGCATTTAGTGGTATTTAGACAATTATCCTTAACTTTGATGGTGGTGTAAGTTAACCCTTTTTTTAAAAGAGTGAGGTAAAGAAAACTCATACACCAAGTCTCCTAACCAAACTGAGTATTTGTGAGATAAATAGATAAATATCTTACTCTAAAGGAGAAACACACCAAAAAAGTATTTTAAATGGGTGAGTTCTAACCATGCATGCACGCTTTAAATTTCGACGCTACATAAGTAATGTAATATTTTGTCTTCTTATTTAGTTAAGTTACTTGTCTAAGGCACATGTGCATATTCACAGCCTACAAGACATAGCCTTTAAAATAATCAGCTTTTTTTTAAGTTAATAGTGATTTTCACTGTGGGATATCTGAAGTGGCATTTTGTAAATGCTCAGGAGCAGAGCAGCCATCCCCAGTACGCAGCAAGTATTCAGGGAACCCTCAGGGTCTGCCCAAAGGCAGATGTAGGCAAAGCCCCGGTCTAGATGGGGCCTGTGCAGGCAAAACTGTGGCATGATCTGGAATTGCGTGCTTTGCAGGATTTTTACGTGTGAGGGAATTGATTTTGTATCTGTCCTTTATAGATGTACAAATTGAATATGTGCTTGGAGGCTGCCGCTATCAGAAACACCATCCTGTGTAAAACAGCCAGGGCAGTTCTGACACTCATTTTGACAGGGATGAAATTCATCTAATGTACCCCCCCCACAGTCTGAAAACAGACTGTGACTTAGCTGCCTTTTAGGTGACATTTACCTAGCTCATTGCCAAGCAGAGCAGTGGAAACACTGGTTTCAGCAGAGATTTCAGCTGCTGTTAGCTCAGAACATAACTTGAGGTGACTTGTGCTCTGAGAGTCATGAAGAGAACAGCTCCACTCCTTTCCAGCTGCCCTATCCCCAGCCTCCCCTTTGTGGCACTGCTGGCACTAGCAGGTACAGTGTGACCAGATCCCTGCTTGGCCACAGGAAGGCAAAAGCACATGCCCAGGTGCCATACATAGGAAGAGCAAGGCTGCTCTCTTTCCCACAGCAGCATTTGTGAGGAGCTGAAGCCCGTTAAGAAGTCGCCCCAGATGAAATGTCAGGATTTGAGTATCTCCCAGGTGCTAGCCATTTTTATTATGGCTCTTAAACTTTTATGTACCAGACCTTGCTTAAGTCATTGCTGAATTCTGGGTTAATTCTTTTTTTTAACCTTACTTTATCTCACACAAACCTTGTGCCTGAGTGAAGTCTGTAATACTTGCTTTACTGTGAAGTCCCAGGTTGGAGAAGAAAGGACCTTCTGAAGATTTTGTATCTTCATGAGGGCAAAAACTGAAAACTGATTAAAGACAGTGGAAAATATGCCCATCTATTTAGGAAATCTTAGTGCTTTAAAATTTGCAGAAAAATGTCACCCATCAGCCCACTGTCCTAGGATTTCTTACCTCTAGGATGGGGTTCTGACTATCCTATTGCTCTGGATCCTGCCAGCTAAGAATCACATTGCTTTGAAATGCTTATAAACTTCATATAATTCCCATCCTCCACTCCAGAATCTATCCTTACTTGTATCATGAAAAGAACAGAAAATCTGCGAAGTTTGTCTGTTGTTTATGTTCCTGTCTTGAAAATGCACTCCCACAAACACCAACCTCTAAGCATAACTTATATAGCACAGGTACCTTTGCTACTCTCTCCTTTTTCAGGTGCAATGTTTTTATGGCTCTTGAGGAAAAAACAGTTGAGCCTGATCTAAGTTCAAGGTTAGAAATCCTCCCTAATCCCAGCTGCCAGTCACTCTTCCATGGAGGGTTCTCCCTTTGAAGGAGTGGGTCAGTCACTCAGCAGTGGGGACAGATCCCACCTGTCCTCGCTTTGTTACAATCAAAATGTTTACTTTGCTGTCAGGGGGCAGCAATCACCACACAGTTTTGCAAAGTCATTATTTGGCTTGTGAAGCTGAGACAAGAGTTGGTTATCCAAGACACACTGCCTTGCTAAGAGAAATGACATTTCCCTTTGCTCTATTTTGGTGTCTTCATCATTGGCGCCTGTGCTAGGCTGGGAAGCACTAATAGCTGCTGTCAGGTGAGTCACTAATCCAAAGCTCTTCAGATTTCTAGGTGGCTGTGCCAAGGACTTCTCAGACTGCTGAGTTTGTAGCCTCTGTGTGTGTTAAGGTGGGGAGCCGAGATGGTTGGTGTTGTGCATGTTTTTGTGAAAGAGCAAAGAAATGCTGTTATTGGGAATGTAGGCTTTGCTCACATGGTACACTGGAAGAATTCTGATTGAGGAACCTCTGCCTTTTGCCATCCATTCCCATCAGATTCCTGAAATAAAGCTTCTTTTTAACAAATAAACAACCTGAAGACATAGTACTACCTAACCTGATAGCCTGAATTTTTGGTGTCATGGAAGGAATCCAGTGAGACCCCAAATGTTGCAGTTTTTCCCTCATGCAGTGTGACTTCCCAAAGAGGCAAAGCACAATTTATATATTTATTTTTTTACTTCAGGGAATCCAGACTGCAGTCTGCCATCCTGGGCAGAACCTTACTTAACAACATGTGCTTGAAAGCCTTGTAACTGTATTATGCATATGGACCATAACCAATCAGCACATTTTTAGGTCAGATGGCTGCCTGTTTTTGAGAGACAAATGTTATTGAGCTCCTACCTTGCAATTTCATACATCTACTGGGGTGAATCTTAGAGCTTGATTGTACCTCTTGGCTCTTTAGCTCTCAGAGTCCCTTGGAAGGATTCCCTTATGCTGGTATATCCAAGTGGCACAAAGGAAGACTCCCTATTCCACATTTCATTCATATTTCAACAACAAAATAATTCAGCATCTGTACTATTTCCCCATTTTTGTGTACATTTAATAGTGACAAGTTTTTTAGTACTATGATAACACAACTCAGAAGTTAAGAGATGTCAATACAGCAAAATTTTAGCCTGACAAAAGGGAAATTCCCCCAGTTTTATAGGATAATATCACATTAAAACCCCAACTTTATTTTCTGAATATGTGCATATCTCTGCCAAGCCTCACAGCCTCTTTGTGGCAACTTTTTCCTGGAAAGAGAAAGCATGAACAAGGCTTTATTATCTGTTACTGCAATTTAAGCAGCAAGAAGGAGAGCCAATGTTTGATTCAGTGAAACTCTCATCAAATTATATATGAAGTTCAGGGCAAAATTCATCTGCTGTAGAGTTGTTTAATGTGTGTTTTTCTCTGATAAAATAGATATCATCAGGAAAAATAATTTTGTGTTTGTGTAGAGCTGGTAGCCAGAAAGTGT
Organism: Pardalotus punctatus; assembly: GCA_013400915.1. Classification (NCBI taxonomy): domain Eukaryota; kingdom Metazoa; phylum Chordata; class Aves; order Passeriformes; family Pardalotidae; genus Pardalotus; species Pardalotus punctatus. Next base: position 842,183 of record VZTX01003182.1, on the reverse strand, counting down.
CACTGTTTTCATTTTAAAAAATGAAAAGTAATTTTTCAGGGAAAAAGAAAATTATGACCCACAGATCATCGGTAATCAACCAAGAATATTTTAACAATTACTATTTCATTCAGTCATAAGATGATAAGTTGGAGATCTTTCACAGGAAAACTGAAAATCAAACTGCAATTACAGTAAATTGCAAGAGCCAGGATGGCTTGTAATGATTTATTTTTAAAAGACACTGCTTCTCTTGGTGTGCATAATATGCACCTCTCTGCAGCGCATAATATGTTTATCAGATAAGTGATTTTCTTTAGGGAAAAATTATAAGCAATCTGGAAAGGAAGAAGAGATTAGCAGTTATCCTTGATCAGATCTTTTCTGTGCCTTTGAGCAAGACAGGTAACCCTCCTAGCTCCTGCTTTCCAGCTGTAAAATGGGGATAATAGTTCCCTGGAAAGCGAGTGACTCCTGTGAGGGTACATGCATGACAGGCTGTATGATCAATGAGCAATGGAGGACCATATGGACCTGAAGACAGATTCCACCATGGCTGCCTTCTCCACATTAATTTGTAATAGCAGGCTTATTCTTTCAATTAAACCCTACAATCGCATTTGTGCCAAGTTCAGTGTTGCTTCCAGTTTCAGTAAAACTTCACAAGCCTGGAACATTGCCTACAGCTGACAGTGACATTTAAATGCAAGAAAAATCAAGCTTATGCATGGCCAAACCTTCTATAATTCCAGGCCTTGTCAGCCTACAGTATGGATTCTGGTTTAAACAAATAAACACCCAGCTCATTTTCACCTAACCTTGGAAGAGTTTGCATTGCCTAAATGTTCCACTCTGAATCCCAGGTGATATCTTCTGGGATTATGAGTGTTCAGAAGCAAATTAATTATACCAACATCAGACATCTGGGCACAGTGTTTTTGCATAAGAGTGTCTGGCCAATTTAAGCCCTTCTCCTTTGTGCATGGGGACCAAACACAACTTGAACCTCAGGGGAGGAAAGTAAGTTGCAAGAAGGACTTTGGAGTCTGTTCCAGGAAGTAAGGTGCCTACATGTTTAGTGGCCATAATTTTTGCATATGCAGTTCTCCTAATTGAGGACCAGCTGTTTTGCAAATACAAAGTTCTTTTATGTCACTAACCAGTGTCGAGTAAAAGAATCCACACAGGTGAGACTTGAAGCATTTACTGTGTTTAGCTTTGTGATCTTGACCCAAGCCCACACAACCGGGAAACCCTGTAGCCATCTGTGGAAAAAACAACATTTTAAACAAGAAAAAAAATGGATTTGAGCTGCAGTTCAGTGATTTATCCAAAATCTCTCAGCTCCAAAACTGCCTGGCTGCATGTGCAGCTCATAACTGCAGGAGCCCTTTGGTGCCTGTGTGCGTTAGTGAAGAATTGGCCATTGTGGCCCCTTGCCTGGCCAGGTGAGGATGTGGTCAGGCTGGCTCTGCTCTTTGTGCCTGCAGGAGAGTCCCCTGCACAAGGAGGTTATTCTGCAGCTGCCTTCTTGCTCCCTTATGTGTCGCCACAAGCGTTTAACTGACCAGATAATCTTTGGGTGCACAAGATGTGGTAAAGTGGCTGAGACACACAGAGTAAGACCCGTGTTTGGCCTCTTCCTTCCTGCTCACAAGTGAACTGTTTTTGCTGCTTGAACACACGATGTAGTGCTGGTTTGAAAGAAAAGGGATAAAAGAAAAAGAACCAAAAAGGTTCTTCTGTGACCTCCACCGCAGAAGTAAGAGCTGGCATCTGCCCTGGAGCCACTGCAGTCAGTATCTATTACGTTCACATCTGTATCTTTTTCCTGCTCTTGCTTTTCCAGGTTAATGCGATTTTCAAATGCCTGAACTGCAGGAACATTTGTTCCCTGATAAAATACTGAACTCCCAACTTTTCTTCGCTTAGCTTGCATCTAAAACCTGCTTTGTCTCCAGCAATGAGGTTCTGATCCCTCTGATTTCCACAGGCAGAATGACTCTAAGTTGTTTATCATACTTCTGACTTTCTAAGCAAATTATTCTTTTAACTTGAGATACCTGATTGGCTCTTTCTTCCTACCTGATGAAAGGTGTCCATTGAGGGATGTGTGGAGTTCTCCCCTCCCCTAGAAATTGTAGGGAATGCAGTAAGTGTTGTTTTCCATGCACAGAAGAAAAACAAAATAACCTTGCATATTTTCACTTCACAACAGCTCCCTCTGAGTAAACACAACACCGCAAAGAGAACAGTAAAGCCTCTGTGAGGAAGCAATGGGTTTTTAGACCTGCTGTACATAATCAACCTTCAGCCCTGCTCACAGCCTGAGTGTGACATACTGTGCCTTTTTGCCTGTGCTCAGGGGCATTTCATCTGTGCAGCCAGACGGCTGCAGATCTGCCAGTGAGGCTGCCTTTGGTGTTCACACAGTAAAACCATACCTGGCCACTGCCCCGCACAGGAACACTTGGACAAGGAAAAGCACTTTTTTTTTTTTTTGCTAGAACAACGGAGTCATTTGGGGCTTCGGTTGGCACAGCTATGCTGGGGAAATCACAATTCACCATGCTCCTAGCTGGCATTGCTGTTAGCAGAAGTTTGGAACGGAGTCCTGGTCTCACAGGACTCTCTCATAGCTCAGGAAGAACAGATTGCCTTTAAACTTACTGATCCCAGGCGACTCAGGTCTTTGGTGTTTTCTTGACAGCCCTGGGAGCTTGGGTGAGCTAGAACAGGCTTTGCAGAGCTTTTGTAATGTAGCGTGATTTGTTTTAAACGAGAATATCCTTCCTTCATCTGTAACTGCTTCCACCACATTACATTTTGGAGCAGATTGGAGTACCTCTCCAGAAAGTAATTTGTAACCATTTTTGCTTTAACCCACAACCATTGATTTATCTGATATGAGAAGTTTGCTGATAGGTTGGGAAATTGGATCTTGTTCTGGTTACTTTCCCAGGTTTAAATGGGGTGCAGGAAACTAAACAGGTCAACCCTCTAAACAAAACCAAAAAATCCTCTCTTTCCCCTGCCATCCAACACCCTGTCCTCTTAAAAAAAAAAAAAAAAAAAAGGGGGGGGCAAAACCAAATACAGAGAACAGAGGTAGAGAGTGTATTTCAACATGAAACATTCTATATCAGTCCTGCCAAGAAACACAGCACTATTAATTAATTTTGTACTTATTTAAAAGCTTTAGTACTATGTTTCTTCCAAGCCAAACAAAAACCGAAATAAAATTCCTCTTATGCTGAAATAATGTACAAAGGGGAGCATTTGGGACAGTCTACCTAAGAGTGGACCACAACCATCATCATCTTAATCCCATGAGTGCTACCCTGTAAGTTTATTTTCTTATACCACATTCTCTGTTTTTCCATTACTACTCCCCAGATCTTTACCAGCAGTATTCAGATTCAAAACAAAGTAATTTTTAATTCTTGTTTGAATTTCAGCCAAATTCAGCCTTTATGATGGTCTGTTTGGCGACATTCTGCTGGTGGGAGGATGCCCTTGGCAGACACGGGGCGGGGTTGCTGCTCCTGAACCCTCTGTGTGTGCTTGTCTTCCAGAGAGGTGAGGGATTGGCCAAGTGTCTTTGTCATGTTGCACCCACCGTGTGTCAGAGCTGAGTCAATCTGTAGATGTCCTGTCAGGAACACATTCCTCTGCTTCGGTGTCTCTTCATCTCACTGGAGATCCTGCCCAAGGACCACAACTCTTTCCTTGAGTAGAAGTAGCAGCCACTAACAGATTTGGATGAATATTCCACCAGAGCCTCTCTTGCTTTGTCCTTTATATTGCTCTCAATTCGACCTGGCCTGTGGATGGGTGAGACCTGGTCCATAAGAAAGTTTTGCTCATGCCTTCTCTCCTCCTGGCAATGCTGACAGGACAACCTGATTGCTGCTGCTGCTGCAAGGCTGTGGGAGGAGGGAAAGAGATGGGACAGAACAGAGCCAAAGTCAAAGCTGTTGGGACGGGCTCAGCCTCAGGGCCATGCAAACCAGACCACGTTCTCCTAACACATATTGGGAGATGAAAGTGGTCTCCTACCTTCTGGGCAGCAGGGAGTAATTATCTGGTCTGCAGCATAGTAAGCTGAGGGAATGGCAGAGTCTCAAGGAGAACACACCTGAATTTGAATTATTTAATTCTTGATTTGATTCCTTGTTCACCTTCCTGTTACTTAGTGAGAAAAAACAGTTTTTATTCATTTACAAAAAGCAAGGAGTAATTAGCATGCTGATTATACAGTTTAAGTTGACTTTTTTAGAATCAGTAGTAAAGCCTAACCGAAAATTATGAGTCAGGTCTTAGAACCCTTCAGAACAACCTTAAAAATCATAAGGATATTTTGCAAAATAAACAAACATCTCTCTTCCTTGGCTTTTTTCGTTTTTAAACTGCCTGATACACGTATTCCACCTTTCCTCTCCAGGATATGTGCTAAAAAATAATGTTTAAAAATAATTTTTCCTTTCTACGGCATGTAGAGCTTTAGAAAAAAAGGTACAAGGTATTACAGAGCTTGCAACAAGCACAGACATGTTTACACTGTATCAGGTATATTTTTTTCCTAACGTTTTGAAGATGTCCCAACTTTATGGCTGTAGACACTTCGAGGTGCTGTTGCTCATCTTTTCTTTTTTTTTGTCATCTTTAACCTCTCCTTTTCTCCAGAATCTTTGCAGCCATATCTATAGGAAACATCACAGAGTCAAACGACATGCTCCCGGTCTTTGCAGCTTGAGTACAGCAGCACTTTGGTTTAGTGTTTTCAGTTCTACCATCAATCTTCCTAACTTCATCCTCACTACAAAATCTTTGCATTTTTGTGGAAAAGATTGCAACAGTTTAAAGCGAGAATCAGAGATTAACAGCATCATCATCTGGTGCTAACAATTAGCATGACTTCAGATATATTCAAAAGCTGTATATGGGACTCTGAAAAGACACAGCTTTTGCTTCTGTCATGGAAATTTACCCATCCTACACTCCTGATAGTATTTTCAGAGTTTTGTCTTATTAGGGCTATGCATTTGTAAATTATTTTATCCCATGCAGGGAAAAGTCCCAAGACCTTTGACAAGAAAATAACCTTCATGTTATTGTCTCCTTACAGAGTCCTCTTCCCACCAGTAGCAGTGCTGACCCCTACACTCTTCCTCAGGTTCTTGAAGTGCCCCTTGGCTGCAGATGAGTCAGGGAAGATGCTTGCCTTGGAGATTACTCACTTCTTTCACATCAGTTTCTCACAGTTGTAAAGGGGTACAGCCAAAGGCTTGGGACTACAAACTGTGTAGAGATCAGCTTTATAGTTTGCCTGTGTTAGATATAAATATCAGAGATTAATGCTGCAATATTTCAGGGGAAAATTAATTATATAATTATGCAAATATTACAGGAAAGCTGGTTCTCACAGTATTTCCAGGTTGAATAAATTATCTAGGGATACATCCCGAACGTACAGATGTACTTTTTGGACAACTGCAATGCTTTAACCCTCAATTCAAAGCAGAATTGTTTCTGGCGGCCGTGGGGATGCTGCGCTGGATTGCAGAGATCCCGCAGCCAAGGCTCCCTTTGGAAAAGGGCTGTTATCGCACTCTTACCAAAGCAGCCTTTTATTAGTTAGCAATAGATGGCGCTCAGTTTCCACCTGTCCGACGCCGTCAGGCAGAAAATGTATTTGAAGTAATTAGGGCTGCGAGATAACACTTAAAAGGGTTACTGCTGAAGTTGATGAAAGTGTGTGGGCATGGAGAGGCAGGAGCGCCAAGATGCTTCACCAGCTGGAGAAGTCTTAGGTGAGATAGTCTGGCTGCCAGAACAGGCTGCCAAGATAGTCAGAGGGAAGGAGCCAGGAACTGGAGAACGATTTGCAAATTCTTGAGAACAGCTATCGCGATCCCCGAGCTGGCTGGGTCAGGTAATGCCTGTCATTATCAACGACTGAGGATCCCAGGCCAGACGTGTTAAAATTCCGCTTGGGATTCTCAGTCTAGTTGGTGGTTTGTCACCAACTCCCCTCGTCCCGGGATTAACCCGTTCGCCAGCTCAGGGGAAATGCCGGATCTGTGTCGGTTGGAGTCAGGCTGGGCTGGCAGAACGCAGAGAAGGCTTCGGCAACTTTCTGACAGTCCTGCCGGCTCATCAGCTCACGGCTCTTGGCGTTTACCGGCGTGCGGGGCAGACACAGCCATTTTTCACGTGAAGAAGAAGGGGCAGGGAATAGGCTTCCCTACAGAATTTTGTGCTCATTTTTGGTGGCAGCAGGGAGCACCTTCACAGTGTAGGGTGCAGAGCTTGCGGTTTTTGTTGCACTCTTTCTTTTGTGTGATAGCTCCGCAGTTCGAAGGTGACAGGTACAGGTGAGGAAAAGGACAGGAACAGCTTATTGCAATAGCGAATCACTCTTGTGCATGCTGTGGAAATGATATTCACGAGAGGAGGGGCTGTCCTGCTGGGAGCCGGAGCACAGCTGGTGCCATATGGCCTTCCCTATCCTGCTCCCATCGCTATCCTCACCTGGCCACGCCGAGCAGCTGCCCGCAGCCCCCTCACGGGTTCCGTCATGCTGGGCAGTCTGCCCTAGCTCAGGATCATCCCCAAATCCCTGCTTTTTAAGGTATGGATATGGAGTTACTTAGAAAGGTGTGGAGTGTGTTTGCCATGATTAATTTGGGGTGTGCATCGCGTGCTAGGCTGTTGTGGGTATCCGTAGCCCTCAAACACTTTGCCAAAATAGGGTATGTTGTGAAAACCATTGACAAATTTTTCTTAAACAGCTTCACACACACACAGACACACACACACAGACACACCTAAACATACCTGTCAGGGCTCTTTTTTTTTTTTTTTTGCCATCATGGAAAAATCTCTTTCTGCATTTCCCAGAGGGCTTCTCCTCAGAGCTGTTTTGCATAATGCAGTGAGCTAAGTCAGAGTGTTTTGTGGATGATGGCTGCACTGGTCACGCTTTGCAGTACACTGGCATCTTTATTAGGTGGGCAGGAGCTGGTGCTGCAGGAGCCAACACCAGTAAGGTTGTGCAGAAAGAAAAGGAATAGGCCAAAAAATGAAATCCTGACCAAAGATCTGAATGTGGCATGGAAGATACAGAAACACAATGTCAAAGCAAGGAACGTGAGCAAATTTTGCTCAGAGACACACCATTCGAAAATTAAAAGCAAAATTGAAATCTTGTATTATCTTTGCAAAATCATCAAAACTTGTCAGAACTGACCCTGGGTTGCTCATCAGGAAGAACCAGACTGTGACTTGCGTTGTGTGAGGAAAGGCATCCAGGTTTATGAGGCTCATCTGGACTCTCAGTCCTGCATCCTTCAAGCCAACTGAATGTTGCAGGATCTAATAATCCTTCTTCTGAATAATTCCAACTGTTTTGGAATGAGACTGTTCACTAGTTTGGTACCATTTAAGCAAATTTTGTGCTTGAAATGTGTAGCCTTAAAAGTTTGAATGTGGAAGCTCTTTTGTCCCTCTCTTTACCTCATCCTTTGATAGTGCCTTTCACTGAGGAATTTAGTTCTCTCTCTGTGTTTCTCTAGTAGAACTCATCTTTACAATGGTGGTGTGAAAATGATTGCTTGCACTGATGTTCAGAAACAAATTAGAGGTGGTATTATTATTATTATTATTATTATTATTATTATTATTATTATTACTACTGCTACTACTACTGCTGTTGCTGTAATGGTATCTCTCTTAGTACTTTGCAAAAGAAAATACTGCCATAGATTGAAGTTAAAGACAGTTAAAGGAGTCCTCCTGCTCCCCACCCTCTGTTTCCTACTTGTGCTCACAAAGCTGTCTTCTAGCAACACTCAGAAAGGGCCGCCTGTCTTTTTTGGCAAAAACTTAAAAGCCCCAATGCCAAAGGCTCTTCAAGGCTCTTCAGGGACAGAGTTTTGTTTATAAAGACACCAGGAAGGCTGTGGTGCTTATCTAAGATTGTAAGACTCGGCTGATGTTAAATGTAGGCCACTGCACATCGTTTGCTGGCCTGTGGTTTCGGGAGCTGTGCTGCAGGGTTTGGGAATGCTCCCCTTGGTGCTGGCAGCTCGTGCTGTTCTGAGGGGAGAAGAGGTGGCTGCTGCCACCGAGCAGCAGGGTGCTCCTCTGCTTTTTCATGTCATCAGACAAAAGGGGGTACAGAGCAGAGACTCAGCCCCATAAAGCTGGTGTCATTAAAACACTGAACATTAACTGTTGAAAGTACTCTGAACAAAAAGGCTCTGAAAGAGATATTAACAAAACCCCAAAACCATGGAGTTTTCAGTTACTGCTAAATGAAGCAATAAATGCACATACAGTCAGTGATGTATTTTAATTATTAGTCTGAGCTTCTGCCTTATTAGTAATGAACACTGTCTGGTGAGCGCAACAAGCTGCAAGAGTCAGAAAGGATTCTCCAGTGTTTCCCTTCTTCCAGAAGGTGTTGCTATTATACAGCTCTGCTACAGACTCACGAGTCGTGTAGAAAGCACGGTGGAATAAAATGTGGTAAGGCTGGATAAAAAAAATGTAAACCATACTAAGTATATAGAATTCAGTCACAAGGATTTCTATTATGCAGGGAAAAGAGAGCCTTTAGTGTAGTATGTGTCCACAGTATAAATAGTTCAGCAAAATGTAAACACCAAATATTTCCACCAGAGTTCTTTGCAACCTCACATACAGTAGCTCTACTTTTCTTTTTCATTAAGGACTTCTTTTAATAAAGAGGCTTTTGTGGACTGAATTGGGAAAAATAACAGCCACCTGTAACTTTTTTTTAAACCTAACAGTACATACAGTACATCTATCAAAAGCAGAGGAATTTGAAACCTGCAGACTTTTAAAAGAAGCAAGTTCCACACATGATATAAAACAAATGCCATGTGTGCACCAAGCCAAGCAAATTAACAAAAGGGCAGGGGCACTTCCAATATTGCTTAAATAACTCAGGCTTAATAATGGGCTCTTTTCACACAAGCTCACAAAAGCTAAAATGTGTTTAAGAAGAAAAACATGCATTTTTATTGTATTGTGTGGCAAGGAACCAGGTTTTTTTTTAATTATTATTCTTTTTTATTAAAAGCTATTAGCCTAAGCACGTGAATTCTCTATGGGGTTTTGGGGGGTGAATGCAGCACCTTGGTGTAGAGCTGTTCTCTGTGGATAAAGGAGAGAGATTGGTTTTCCTGGACCACTGTGGAGTGCTGGCCTGTCAGAAGTATTCCAGGCATCACGGAAGTCCCCTGAGTGTTGCTTGGTTTGCTCGCAGTGCTCAGGGAGAAGCCAAGTGTATGTGGGTGCAGAGAGTGATGCGGTGAGAGCCTGGTTTGTGGAGAGGCAGAACTCGTTCTGTTACTGTGAGAGCCAGGTTGGTGTCTTTGGATGCTCAACAGTTCTGTGTGTCAAACTCTGAAATATTCCCAAAGGTAGCGCCTTTAGGTCAGGGCAAGGGTATTTAGTTAAATTATTTTTCTGAGTTAGCAAGTCCCTTACTTTTCACAGCCCCAGACAACTTAAAGGACCCTTAGCATGACCTTTCAGCTTCAGCTCTTGGTGGCTGGTGTGCTTGTGGTGAACCATGGTGGTGCTTCATAGAGATCTGGAGTCATTAGAGTTTCCTTACAAAGGAAAAAAAGTATTTTTGACATGATCATGCTTATGTTTTTCATTTCAGTGGAGAGTGACAAAGAAACAGGACAAAAAGATACCAAAAAATGACTCAGGCAGGAAATTTGAAATTACACATTGTTTGATATAAACAGCTCTTTGTATGGAACTTTTGGGCCCCATCTTCATTGACTTTAAATAAGCAACACAATGTGTCACACTTCACTTTTCCTGCTGGCCTCCATTTAAACTCAGTTTCCTCCAGCCACATCAACATTAAATGGTCTTGTGCATAAAATATTTGCCATCCTTCCATATAAAAAACAGGATCTCTGCCACAGATCCACTAGAGATGATCCTCTGTCCCCATGATACAGAACTCTCTCTGACTACAGTGTTTAGAAATCCTTTTGACTCCAGCCCTGTCTGATTGTGTTCAGCCAGAGATTAAATACTGAGAGATCGCTGTGCCAATGCTATGCTTGCCAGGTATCTGGAGCTGTTGGTGGCTTGCTCTGTGTCTCAGGTGCTACTGAGGCTTCTGCACCAACTGCTCAAAGGCAATTGGCATTCAAGACATTCCAGAAAAGCTCCAGAAACTCTCCAGGTGATATTTTGCCAAAGCCCAGGGCCAAAGGCGTGAACAAGAGCCACCTGCACCCACCAGAGACTGTCAAGCAGGGTAACCTTGAGCAATCAGCTAGGCTTGGTTGTGGCCCCCCTCTGTGTCAGCCTCCCTGTGTCAGCCACTCCCTCCCTGTGTCAGCCAAGATTTTCCCCTCCAGTTAAAAGTTCTTTGCAATCGTTGACAAATAACTGCAAAATTCAAGATTTTTTTCCCCTTTGGAAAACACAGAAATACGTTAGGGAAACTGAGATGACCAAGAATCACAAAGTCACACCAAAGATGTGAATAGAAATTAGTTCCCAGTTCCCCTTTTTTCCAGCCATGGGGCTTTGTTCTAATTTATTCTTAGTGATCTCCCATTGTCTTCATTGCCATGAAATTCGATGGAGTTTTTTGAGACAGAGGACATCACCTTTCTTTTTGCCTGTTACAGGCCTCACTAATTGCTCCCTGTAGGGACATAACGAGTGTCATGGGCATTACTGTTGGGTTGGACTTTCAGCTGTTTGGCTGGGTGATTTCACAGCCACGTTAGTGAATTATAGCCTGAGCCTTGATTCAGCTTTGAATGCAATGGTTCAGATGTACAACCAGGTCATCCTGCACCCAGCACCTGCTGTGCATCAGCTGAGTGATGGTAGCTTGGATGCTGAGGCCTGATGCTGTTGCAATTCCTCAGTTTTCTGGTCATTTTGGAAAGATGTGTCTCTGTGTACAAGCTACGGGTCCTTTCCAGCTTCCCTGAAGTGCAGCTGTTACGGCTGCTCTCTGCTATCGTACTAAAAAGAAACTTCTTTTTATTAAGTATTGTTGATGTACAAATTGCATCCTAGTATATGTGATGTGTATCTGTCAATCTAAATAATTTAGCATACTACATGTGTTCACGTGTCAGCCAGTGTAACAGTGTAGCTCTGAAGTACGGCTGCAATTTGGTTGTGTTTTCCACGTGTATTTATTGTTATTTCTCATCAATTTTTTAAACAAAAAAATTTTAGTTTTAACCAAGAAATAAGTCCCCCAGCATCTCACCACATTCTTCAATAAAGAAAAAAAAAAAAAGAAATTAAAAAAAAAGAGGAAATCAAACAGTTAACAAAATTGCATTAAACTGAAGACTCTTTAAGGAGCAGAACAGTTATTTGCAAAATACTCTGATTTGTAAACAAACAAAAACTGAGCAAACAAAAAAAGTGTTGTTTTTTGGTTTTTTTTAAAATACCAAAACAGCCTTCAGGATTAAACATTGCAACCACCTTTCCTGCACTGGTATCTACATTGGTGCTGTTTTCTCTGACCTAGCTCTACATTACTTGCCTGCCATAATAAAGTGTAAAGCCATCTTTAGTGAATGCAGAGTTCCCTCTCATGGCTGGCTGTACTCTTGACCTGCTGTTTGTTCTGCTTAAAGATGAGGCAGCTGAAAATGACTGTCACAAAGTGCCAGTAACCCACATTTGATCCCCGGCTGCCCCTTGCCTCTCCTGGGCAGGCAAGTCCACCCTCAAAAGCAGACAGGCTGAGTATTTCAAAGTCCTCTTCTGGACAACTGAGTCACTGGATTAGTCAGATTGCAAAACAACTCCTGATCTACCTGCAGCAATAAAAATGGGCCCTCTTGAACAGCCCAGGGTAGAGCAATCGCTGGTCTCCAGTCTGAGCAGCGCAGGTCACGGCTGTCTGTTTGCAGCCTGTGTCTGCTGAGGAAGCTTGTTACGCCACCAGCAGTAGAAACCAAAGGAAAACAATTGCATCACGCAGGGATTTTTTTGGTCTCCTATGCTAGGAAGGGCAGGCAATGTAGCAGTCATCAAGCTGCAATCTGCAAGGTTTTGTTTTGTTGTTCTGTGCTGAGCGAGCTGGTCAGACACCCGCACTCAGCCACAAACCTGGTGTGTCGCAGTGCCAGCTGCTTGTGGCCTCTGTGTGCTGCTCAGTCACCAAGACTGTGTGGTTTTCAGGCAATCCAGGTTTTAACAGGGCTCCTCTGAGGCTCTTCCCATGACAGTTTCAGACATAATCCTCACAGACAGGAGGTGAGACCCGTATTGCTCTCCCTCCCTTAACCTACGCCCTTGTGGCACCTATGGCAGGGCTCAGGCAGAAGTCAGCTCCTGCTGCTGCCTCCCTACACCATCCTGACTATGGGAGCTTTTTTGTGGCAGGGAGGGAGGAAGGGAAACCAGGAGGAAATTCAGCTATAATTTTCAATAAACAGACAGATTTTGCTGGGGAAATGGCCCATACGTGGTTTGCTGGCTGGATTCAGCAGCAGGAGAGCCCACAGTTAATCAACTCTGCCTTTGCCACTGGATTTCACAGCAGCTGGAGCCACATCCCAGAGGAAGCACAGATGATTCAGCTGCTGGACAAACAAGGAATTAACACAATGCTATTAAGCAAAAAATATCACCATGAGCTTCTACTTCTTTTCCTGTTTCCCTTCTTCCCCTTACTTAAGGCTGTATTAAAACCAGACCTTGGCCAGTGGTTTAGAGAGGAACATTTGACATGTGATGTCATGGTGAGCTGGATAATTGGGGGCAGTGTTGGGGCTGCCTTTGGCCAGTGAAGAACTGGGAAGGAGGGGGCAGAGCTCGCTCTGCCATGCTGGGTGCTCACGTGTGGCCAGCAGCCCTGCCCACCTCCACCTTTTTGGCTCGTTGTGTAGCCATGGCAGTGTTTTGGGGGGCAGGCTGGGGGCAGCCCAAGCAGGGGTGTACATCTGCTCCTTGTCTACTCTGAGGGCAGGAGAGAAGAGGAGAGGGATTGGGGGCAGCTCAGGATGGTCAGGTGTGCTGGAGCATCACTTCATCCCAGCGGGGAGAAAGCCTTCCTGAGCCGAGGGGAGGACCCTGCAGGCTCCTTCCCTTCATTGTCTCAGCCCTTGCCCCTTCATAAGCAATGGCTGAAATCTGCTCAAGGCCAAAACAGTGTTAGCAGTAGCTGAAAAACATGGGAATGCACAGTTCCTCCACTGGCTTGCAGGATCTCACTGTACCAGGGATCCAGACTGCTCTTTGATCCTGAAAAACTTCTTTGGCTGGTGAACAGAGTAGAGTCACTGTGTCTGCTTAGGAAAAAGGCACAAGAGGGACACCTGGCATTCCTGCACTTTCCTGCTCGGTCCTGACAAGTAAACAACTGATGAAGTACCTGAGTACTGTCTGCTTTTATGGGATCCAGGGTGGTGAAAAGAGAAGAGGGTTGCTGTTGACATCCAATTGGAAGTGCCCAGGCAGCACTCAGATGAAATCCTACACTGGACATGATCAGCCCACCATCAGCCAAAAGTGAGATGTTGGACATTTGAAGGACATGCATTAGAATTGCTTGTGATCGTAGTTGTGATTGTAATAATTCCATACTATTATTTAATGCTCCCATTTCAACAGTGCCTTCAGGCTTTGACTAAGAACCAGCAACGAACTGGGTTACAGTCACTCTGTTCCTGGAGAAATCACCTTTCTTTCAAGCACTCTCCTCCAGGTCTTCCTCTGGTCTCCCTAGGCAGCATGCAGGCGTGCTGTCATCTTGCCCTCCAAGGAGTGAGCTGTGCTCACTGGATATTTATACATTGCCTCTTTGATAGCAGTCACAGTATCAATTTTTGATTTGTATGTGCTTTTGGAGATGTAAAATGCTGCATATGCTGACTGGTATGAGTGGCAGAAAGTAGGTGGGGAAAATAATACTGTTTTTATCTAGAACTTCACGAATTTTAGAAACTTCTCTATGTTCTTTACATTTTAGTCTTGTTCTGTAAGATGATTAATAACAGATATTTCTCTTGGAACTTACTACGTTGCTTTAGTTTACTCTCCTTGTCACATCCACTAAGTTTATTATGTTTGATAGCTGTCACATCCATTTGTTTTGCCTAGCCACTGATTGGAGGTGATACATCCCAAACTTTGATCCTTACCATTTACCCAGTCAGTGCCCTGGTAGAATGTGGATAGCAATAATCCAAGTGACCTCATGCAATTCCCATAAGACAAAACTTTGCTTAATCCAGTCAGGAAAATAAAAAAACAAACCCAAATCCTAATAAACCCCATAGAAATAATCAGAAATTATTTTAAAAGAAGAAAAATACACCAATACCTGTGTCATATCGGCTAGCGAATATTATTCAAGTGCAGTTCTCTAGTCTTCATATTTAAATATTCAAAAGGATTGATCTTTCTTCCACTAAAGATAAACATAGTTTATTCAGTTCCTAGGAAGACATGGGTCCTCTGTAACAAATAGCATTAAAAATCTGAAGAAAAGAAAATTGTTATAAAAATATCTAGATTAAGGAAAGTGGGAAACCTGAACGTACAGGATAAAGAGTTTGAACCAGAAAACAAGTACGGAGATTGGGAGTATCAACTGTAAAGTCTCAATTTATTCTAAGAGATAACTGGGGCTTTTATTATTGTTCACTCACTCCTAACAAAAATAACTATTATGCAGAACCTGCTGAATTTGTAAAAATGATTTGTTTAATTTACAAGGCATCTGTGAAGCATATGATCACTGTGGAATTATAATGCTTACAAACACCACCTGTTGAGGAAACTAAGTGTTAATATTTCCTAATTTCACAGGGAGAAACAGAGAATGAGGAGATTAGTCTCAGACTAGAGGCTGAAAACCAAGCATTTCTGCTTCCTGTGCCATTGTCTGCAGGCACTAGTCCATGGAATGAAGAAAATATAGGACGCAAAAAGACTTCCAGAGAAGTCATTGATAACAGCTCAAAGAAAACATCTGCAGATGCTGTAAGCAGTAAGTACTTACGCATCCAGTATTTTCTGTATTTTGCTTTGCTCATATATTGATCCAATCTCACAAATTCACGTAGTTTTTCAATACACCATGTCGACTGTTTCTAGTTTCTTGATTCACAGGAAAAATCTGGGATCTTGACAACCCAGGTACTTGACAACCCAGGAACTCTTTAGTTTTTTGAGTTTTTTCCCCCCTCTCATGTATCATATTAAAATGAACTAAATTGTTGAAAACTGATTTGCAATTCAATAATTCAAACAGTTAATTGAATTATGCAGTCAAGGGTCTGCTTCTTCCTTCCCTTGCATCTTAGTTAGCGACTTACCACTGCTGTGAGTACGTGAACAGCTCTGATGCTGTAATATTTAGATGCTTACTTGGTTCTGAGGGATTATTCAGTGTGCAATGTGATGAAAAATCTGATCTCTTGTCTCTCTGAGCTAGGATAGGTGCTGGAGTGTCCTCCCCTCCCTGGTAATAACACAGTGTCATATTTAGATTGACCAGTTTAGCTGAGTACATTCTAATCAAAGCTAGCATGAGAGTGGTTATCTGTTAAGTTAGATGTCCATGGGTTTTTTTTTAATGGTAAATGTTGGAACAAATAGTATCCCATATTGGTTCTGTAATTAAGATATGCATATGTTGGCTCCAAAGATCCCTAATTACATCTGCTTTGGGGATGCTGTTAGAAGATAATTGTATACAGTTACTGCAGAGACAGAAGAGCAGCTTAATCTGAAGTATAGGGAAAGCTTAGAATAGTAGCTTTGGACCCCCATTTATCTTGTGAGTTCTTACCCACAGAAATTACTGTAAGTGTGCATTATCCTACATGTTCTATTTTTAAAATGATACACATTTATATTTTGGATGTAGCTTTTCTACTCTGGGCTTCCTCTTCTTGATTAAATCAGTGACAAAACTCCCATAGATTTTAATGGCACAGTCTCAAGACCCAAATAATTGATACTGCTCCTGATGGAAATGGCTTTCCTTACGTAGTTTCTTTCATCCAAAGACTCCTGAAACATCCCAGACTACACAAGCCAAGTTCAGCACCATGAAGGATTCTTACGAGCAAGCACACAACTTTGTCAAAAAAGATGTGTGGGTATGTCAGTAAAAATCTCCCACAGAAGGTTTGTGTTGATGGGATGTCAGGAGACAGGGACCAAGAAGCACATGGTGTGGGGATAAAAAGGCATGGGGATAAAAAATCGTGGAGCTTCCTGCCCCAGTGTACCAGAGGATTGTGGCAGACTGCGGAAAAAGAGCAGTGGTGAGCTGGGTTAGACATACCAAGGCAAAATGGCTACAGCCTGCCAGTGACTAAAAGAGTCATGTTAAAATTATCCCTGGATGGATGCTGTCTGGTGATGTGGGCAGGATTTGAAGGGATGCTTCCCGTCTGCGTGCTGGCAATCCTGCAAACAGCAAGAGTTAAAAATTAACAATCTGAGGACAAGTCAAAATACACTCCCTGTCTGTAAATCAAAAAGTACTGCTTTAAACTCAGCCAAATCTGGCTGCTCCCTTATCCCCCACAACCACCATCATAATTACAGCAGCTGATTTTCCTCACACCCACCTCAGAGATTTCTGGGGGTTTTGGCCAGGTTTGCATCCCCATATGATTCAGCCTACTTTTACTTATGTTTAGCTCATTGTGTAATAAGTGAAGCTTACATAAGCTAGGGACTGTGGCTCCAGCTCCACAAACCTTCATCAAAAATAGGAGCTTGGAAGCAGAATAACAACTCCTGTAATTTTTTCCTTTAGCATGGATATGGAATCAACCGTCTTTGGACTAAATGCTCAGCTCTTTCACATTTGTTCAGAATCATTAATTCCTGCTCAACTGAGCTAATTTACACCTTGCTGAAGGTCTGCTTCTGATCAATAAGTGTACCAGTGTTGAGATCTTGACAGCAACTAGTCAAAAAAACAGGGATGAAATTTTGACACGTTAAATTCACAGGGAATTTTCTCATTACCACCAGATAAGCCCTCACCTTACCCCAGAACAACCAGCTATTCAAAGTAAAAAAGAGACCCTGCTGTGTATCTCTGCTCCTATCCTGAAACTGTTCCCACTAGAACAGCCAGCAGTCCCTGCTCCAACTCATTTTATCTGGAAAAGGTAAATAGAAGCCGCCAGTTCCTCACAAGAAGATGTTTGAGTGTCTGACTGAGCTGATACAAACTGCAATCAGTGAGCTACAGATGCATGGAACATTTCCACAAGGTCCAGACCATAATAAGATTAACTGTGTTTCTCTAGCACCTTACCTTTCAAGGCTGTGTTTCCTTGCAATAGGTATTGCAAAAATACAGAGTAAGAAAGCTTAAGAAGAAGTCAATGCTATCTACATGATACTGACTAGCCTGAATGATGGTTCCTTAAAGGCTGAAATAATTCCACTGGTACCTTTTGGGGTGAAATGGCTTCTAAAAATATATATACTTTCAGTTGTGGGGTGAGTCTGTGATCACTGTTAGATTGATGTAGACCCAAAACTGTGCTACTGAAGTAAATTGTTATTGCAAAGTTACGCTGCGGTGCAGACCAGTATTTTAAAATATGTGTGTTCTTGTAAATATAGTGGGTCCTACTTTATGGAAAATAAATTGATAAAAGCATAGCTAGTAATGAATGAGTTAAAAAGTACAGTCCCTAAAGGACTGAGCTACAATCCAGGCAGTTTCTGTATTTAAGGATTTATTTTTTTAGTGTCTCTGCACCTTCGAGATTTTGTTGTTCACTTTGGGTTTTTTCTTTTGCTTTTACAATTTAATCTTTTCCATAATGGGACAGACACAAAGCCTTGGTTGGAAATCTCCCCCTAGCCTGTTGCAATATTTATAAAGCTGTGCTTTTTAAACATGCTGCAAGATGGGTTTAGTAAAACAAAAGGCATTATAATTTATTGTTCCAAGATTATTGATTCAATAAATTAACAATAATTTCCATAGAGGGTAGGAGCCCTGGCACTATAAAAATTTATTTATCTGCACTTTAACTAGCATTGATTAGAGTATTCAAATTGTTCCAGTGCTATATAATTGCTCTTTATAGGTGGAATGTCCTCTGCTGTGCAGGAGACAGTAAAATAAGCATTCAACTAGAAGTGACAATGGCGCTTTTAAAAGCCAGGATTTTTTCTTTTTTTTCCTTTTTTCTTTTTTCTTTTTCCCTTTTTTTTTTTTTTAAGAGGGAAGAAAGAATTTGTGTAATGTTTTAAAAACACAGCCAGCTTTGGCCAAACTACCTTGCAACATTGCAAGGACAGACAAGGAAAAGATTGCTAAAGTTTGCTATTGTTCTGAGAGGCACAAGGCATAAATATAGCAGTTATATCTTTATATTTGACTGCATCCAGATGAAGAAGCCTTTTTCTGCTGTTGTTTTAAAGAGCCATTCTGTGTTGCACTGAAGTGCCAGGTGGAATTTTTTGTTGCACATGCTTTTCCCTTTCTTCCTTTTGTTTCTAAAGGGCCCGCTGAACCTGCTCAGGGTAGCTCTGAAGCTATTGTAGATATGTTAATAATTCAAGCAAAACAAGCCATACTTCCTGATTCACATTCACCAGGCAGGGTTGCTCAGAAAGGAACACTTTGCCACCGTGGAGAACAATAGCTGATTTAGTTCACAAGCAATTGTGTTCTTATGTAAAATACTTAAGACAGTTATATTTTTCAGACATGGAGTTATGCCAGGTCTATCTTCTGATACTTATGATAACCCTGCTTCTATTTTACAGCTCTGTTGATGGAAAAGATTAACAGCACCTTTTCCCTCTTTTGGTTTTAATAAAACACCCAACTGCTAGAAATGTCACTTAGAACCATGAGCTTGCAATAATGAAAACAAATTATGCATCTTAGTAACCCAAGGTGGATGATTAATGCAGGCTTTAAATGATTGTTTGTGTTAAATTGTTTCTCCAAATGCAATTCAGGAATTTGAAGTTGTCAGATTAACTGCTGTATTTACTGGTCTGTTTGATTAGGTGAGCATAGTTTTATATTCCCCCTTGGAGACCTAAATAGCAACCATTTCCTACCAAAACAGCACACAAAACAAAGGCCCCATTCAGAGGACTATTCAGAGTGGGCAATGCTCTATAGCCCTTTGTATCCTGAAACAACATGGTTACTGAAGTGCCTCTAAAAGGTACAACAAATTTTTAAAAGAAAATAATAATGGCCATTATAATAATAGTTGGAATATTATGTTTTTGTCTAGAGGTAAATATATTCCATCACCAATTAATGGATTAATTTTATTAATGAGCTTAAAGACATCTCTCAGAGTTCTTTATGATTAATACTGTAAAATTGGGTTTAATGAATGCTCCTAAAAGGATGGCTAATATTCATTTGAAACTGTAATCCACGCTGCCAGAGTTTGTCCACTCTGGACTCTTTTCATGAACATCCCTGGACTTGAATTTTAATTAGCATTCATAGGAAATGGATTCTAGTCTTGGACATTTCAATTTTTAACCAAAGTGAATTTTAATTTCTTCTTCTTTGTGACTTTTGCACCAGAAACTTGGTCATCAGAGCCAGTCAGGGTAGAGAAACAATGTCACGTGTCTTCTTTCTCTTTTTACGTTCAACAAGTGCATAATAAGCACAGCTTGAACTTTGATCATCAGAGTTCAAACATCAAAACAAATGAAGTGTTTACAGTAGATTTTGATTAAAATTGCATAGTGTCTTTCTATGTCCAGATTAGATGCTAAGAATTTTTCTCCTGGTTTGATGATAAGTGGTGTATGCACCTTTCAAGAGCAGCTGGCTACAGCTTTGCTGGGACAGTGGAAAAACACGGAGGAATAATAAATATTATTAATAACTTCTTGGTATTTCTGGGCAAAGCCAACCTGATTGCCACATCATTCCTGAGAAGGGAGGGAAACTGGAGGACACAACATCCTTCACCTTCTCTTGATGCAATTTATTGTATTCTTTTGTTCAAGACAGGACAGTGATCCGGATGATCTGACCCACTGCAGGGTTTTCACTCCTATTTCTTTGGGATTATCCTTCCTAGACAAAAGGAGTCCATTTGTCATTCCTGGACACAGGTAAAGCAGTGCAACAAGTGCAACACGGGATTTAGAGAGACCAGAAAATATCTGCCTTCACAACTACTGGTTTGAGGAAATCAAACATCACATGGGATGAATGCCAGTGAGAGGCTGTTATGCTTTTCCAGCTCATGAAGCGGTAAAGTATTTAACGGTATGAAATCCAAAGCATCCTTGGTAAGAAGACTTGGCTATTGCTTTTTACTCATCCTCATGGATCCATGATGCTCTGGCTGATTAGCAGCAAAAATATGTAACTGTAGGGAGTTTTTGTGTCTCTGTGCCCCGATTACTAAAACCGTATTAAAGCAGCAGACAACTGGAGAAGTCTAACAGATGTGTTCCTGGCTATGAGGACATCATGCTCCTTCTCCATAGGTCTTTGAGTTACAGAGTCAGAGATCTTCAGAGGATGCCTCTGCAGTCTCCTTTCTAGGATCTCAAGAGAATTATGTTGGATGGCTGTCAAAAACGGGTGTACTACTTCCCAGTCTGCTTCCCAGCCGCTGGCAGCAAGGAGACACTGCTGGGATGCTGGCTGCATCATCCCATCAGGAGTTTCCCTAGGATGGTATAACCAGGGGTAGCTGTGAGAGATGGAAAACTGCTGTTTGGAGAGCATCCACAGGGCTCTCAGAAATGTCATGGACTGTGTAGGAAGTGAGACACTCAAAGAGAAACTCTCACACCAAGCAGTGATGTGATTTGATGCGGTGCTGCTGTGACCATCTCGAGCACTAGATGGCTGATTGCAAAGGTGTAAGCAAAAGGAGGAGCCTTCTTCATCCAGCAGGAATGTTAGGGCCCTGGGGGAAAAACAGGAAGTCTATTCATTACGTTTCTTATATTTCAGTTAGGAATTTACAGCTCATAGGGGTTCATATTCCTAACAAAGAGATGAGTGTATTTCAGAAAGTGGTGAACTATTTCTCCTTTTTTTGCAGTGCTTAGGGGAAGGTACTTGTATCAGCCACATACAGAAAAGCAGCCTGGGAAGCTGGATTGTGATTTTAGTTTGAAGGAAATGTGGATCATAGGGAACTGCTCAGGTTTTGCCTTCAGCTATTTATGCCTAAAGTAAAAATATTGCAACTCAGTTGTGTTAAGTGCTCCAAGTCAAGCAGCTGGACATCAGCTTCCAGAGAAACCTGCCTTGGTCACTGGAGTTCTTTCCTCTGGGGGTCAGATGCCTGCCATGCAGCCGTCCCCTCTCTGGTTGAGCTTGCAAAGTCTGCCTGAGTCTGTCTTTAAGGATGGCCCTCATCCACTTTCTTTTATGTAGCAGTTTACTGATTAGCACATTTGTTTCCCCTTTCTTTCCCTTGATTGATTGTTACATGTAAGACTTGGTCCTTGCAGGGGAACCAGATCCTAACTCTCCTCTTTGTTAAGGAACTGCCGGCTTGCAAAACATCAATGTATTGGAAATGCTTTTCTCTGCCAAAGCAAAACAAATCCTGTCACACTGAAGGCACTCAGTTTCTGAAGGGTGTTCCACTAGAGCAGCCACCTCTGAACAGAGCACTCAAATGATATTCACAGGCTGGTGGAACAACTCTGCAAATATGAAACCAAAGTTGTGCAGCCACTGTGAATTACGCTATTTTGGTTGTATCAGCTGATTTTTATTTTACATTGGATATTGTATTGGGTTTGCCTGGCAAGGTTTAGGTAGCAGTGGGGCTACACAAGTGGCTTCTGTGAGAAGCTGCTGAAGCTTTGCCCTTGTCTGATGCAGGCAATGCCAGCTGGTGAGGCTGAGCTTCTCAGGGATGGTGGTAGCACCTCTGGGATAATGTATTTAAGAAAGGTGGGAAAAACTGCACAGCAACAATCACACAGAGGAGTAACAATATGTGAGAGCCACAACTCTGCAGACATGGAGGACAGTGAGGAAGGAGAGGCAGGAGGTGCTCCAGGCACTGGAGCTGAAATTCCCCTGTAGCCCGTGGGGCAGCCCATGGTGACACAGCTGTGCCCCTGCAGCCCAGGGAGCTCCATGGGGGAGCAGAGATCACCTGCAGCCCAGGGAGCTCCATGGGGGAGCAGAGATCACCTGCAGCCCAGGATGCTCCATGGGGGAGCAGAGATCACCTGCAGCCCAGGATGCTCCATGGGGGAGCAGAGATCACCCGCAGCCCAGGCAGGACCCAGAGCAGAGCAGGCGGATGCCCAAAGGAGGCTGTGACCCTGTGGGAAGCCCGTGCTGGAACAGGCTCCCGGCAGGACCTGTGGGGAGAGAAGCCCACGCTGGAGCAGATTTGCTGGCAGGACTTGTGACGCTGTGGGGACCAACCCTGGAGCAGTCCATTCCTGAAGGAACTTCCACACCATGGAAAACTCCTGAAGAACTGCAGCTTGTGGGAAGAGCACAGCTTGGACAAGTTCATGGAGGACCATCTCCTGTATGAGAGACCCCACCCTGGAGCAGGGGAAGGGGTGAGGAATTCTCCCTTGAGGAAGAAGGAGCAGCAGAGACAATGCATGATAAACTAATTACTCCCATTCCCAGAATCCCTGCATCACTATCAGAGAGGAGGTAGAGAAATAAGGAGTGACGTTAAGCCCTAGAGAAAGGGAGAGGTGGGGAGAAGACGTTTTTAAGATTTGGTTTTATTTCTCATGACGCTACTCTGATGTGATTGGCAACAAATTAAGCTAATTTCCTTAAGTCAAACCTGTTTTTCCAGTGACAGCAATTGGTGAGTGATCTCTCCCTGTCCTTATGTCAACCCATGAGCCTTTTGTTGGGTTTTTTCTCCCCTGTCCAGCTGAGGGTTGGCTTTGGTGGGCACCTGGAATCCAGCCAGGGTCAACCCATCAAATATATAAAAGCATTCAAAGATGACATAAAGACCTAACAATTTAATAAGCCCTAAAGACATGTGTTATATTTTGCAGTTTTTCAGTTCATTTCTTTCTCCCTATTGGGTATCTCTGACAGGACTAAGTGCCACAAAAGATGTCAGTCTCTAGGTCACAGGTGACACCTATCTTCAATATCAGAGCTTGAGCCTGAATGCTCAGTGAGACACACTGAAGTTCAGCGCTCAGCTTCTGCTGAGTGTCATCATATTTTGGAAGCTAATTTCCTTTGAAAATCCCAGCACAAAGGAACATCAAAGAGCAATGACTGAACATCATATTATTGAGAAATGAAAGAAGTAGGGAATGTACAGTGAAGGGGTTTTTTCTTTTCTTTTTTTTTTTTTTTCTGCAAGGATCTATTAGTGGTAGAAAACATAGGGAAAAGTGGAGTCTAGTAGAGGTAACCTCAAAATATTTGTGGCTAAAATGCTCAAAGCCTGATTGTTTTAACAAAGTTAAGATTCTTTTTAAGGAAATATCCTGCTAATAAAAATGTTGGCTAGCAAAAAATCAGTTTGCTAACATAGAATTAATAACAAAAGTCTTTTGGCTAGCTAAAGATGTACAATTGTACATGAGGGAGGGCCAGGGGACTGAGTTGCTCCTAGCACTAAAATGGAAGAGATGATATCTTTCTCTGAAGAAGCTAGTTGAACTGGCAGCTAGAAGAGAGGATCCTGCAGCTGGATATTGTGTCCCTTGCAGAAGATCATAAGTTAAGGCCGTTTGTTTGTCCCTGTCACTGTGTTTGTGATGGGGCCTGAGGGTCCCTGCCCAGACTCCTTCCCATGGCCCAGTGATCCCACAGCAGGTCCAGTCTCCAGCTCCCCACAGCCCTGCCCTGCCCAGCTGTGGGTTCACCCCATACTGAAAATGCTGTTTCTGGTAGGCACATACAGCACAGAAATAACTCAGCTACTAGTATACAGGCTGCCTTTTGCAGTGCTTATATTTTTTAAAAAAGCTATTATTGAGAATTTTTTAAATGAAAAGAAATATTTCCATTGTCTTTAGTCTGCTTCCATGGCCTGCAGTGAGATATTTTTTTTTCCCCTTCAGTTTTCATGGGATCAAAGGCAGGTCAGGACTGAGCATTTTGAGATCTTGTCCTGTGCTGTTGTAAGTTGAAAGCCCTTGCTATAGAAATCACTAAGGGTCTGTTTTCACCGAAGTACAAACAAGTGTATCGCCCCTAATATGGATCCTGCTGACACAAAAAACTCCTTAACTAGTAATATGAGTTGTCTGGCTTGTTGTGGAAAGGAGGGGGAATTTGCTGTGGTTCACACACCTCAGCTGTTGCTAGCCCTGCAGCAACTCAAGTACTATTTTTCAGCATGGTTCTTCTCACTTAAGCCTCCCTAGCTGTAGAAGTGGGTAGGCAAGTGGAGCTAATTCTGTAGCAAATCTATGGCAAGAGATGGTTAATTTTACTGAATTATTTTTCAGCACAACATGCTGAATTATAGCTCATGTGGCATGGGAGCAGGTTTATATATATTTTCTTAAAATTCTGGAGTAAAAAACCCCAACCTTTTGCACAGAGCTGTATTAGAGTTTGCAAGGAGAACTACCCTGACTAAAGAAATGGTATCTGTAATTGGTGACCTTATGCTAAAAGGAGCCGAGTTTGCATGGCTACTGGAATTTTTGTAGAAAACTTTAAGCAACGACTGTTGACTGGATTAACATCCTGCCTTGCCTTCTGCTGATCTGTTACTCATGACCAAAAATGGTTTGCAATTGTGGAGTGCTTGCACTATGCACAGTCCTGGAGCTCGGAAGCAGTGGATTCACTGGTAACAATCGAACCAGTTAGTTAATGAGTCTGGGAGAACTGGCATTGGCATCCCTGAGCTCACAGCAGTCGGGAATATATAGACTCTGTGTGTATACATGCCGAAGCTTAATTTGCAATCCTATTTAGAGTGGAAAAAAATGCCACACTTAGAAGAAAAAAAAAAAAAAGAAGTGCAAACAGGGTTCTTTTCACAGTGGGCAGAGAATACTGTTAAACAGAGGAAGCACAATATCCCTTTTCATAGCAAGAGATCAAATGTCTGCAGAAGAGTTTAATTTATACTTCTTCATGTGCCAGAGCTGTGTCTGAGACATTGCAGCATTTCAGTACTTTCAATCAGGTCATAGTTTCCAGCACAGATGACTTCATCCCTTTTAAAATAGAACAAATAGAATAAATGGAATTCCACATAATCATGGTAGGAGCTGGGATTATAGGAAATTAAAACACATATTTAAAAGCAGAGGTCTGCACGGTAAATAATCATGACATGGTGCTTGGAAAGCAGAGCTCAGTCCCTTCTCAGTAGTTAGTGGGCGACGAAGGTCCTTGGCTCTGCAGCTTTCTGTGGCGTGAGGGCGTGGGTGTATCCTAAAGGAGGATGAGGAGAGTGATGGTGGATAATGTGCAGCGTCACATGCATTGAAGTTGCTGCCTTTCCAGGAGAACTATTAAAATGACGCTATCTGACTCCAATGTGACCTCGACGAGCGCTGGCTGCCGCGGCTCAGACGTGGCTCTGGAGCCCGTGCACCTCCGTGCAGCTTTGATTGCCTTCCCCGCTTAGGTCCTCTGTTCCCTCGCTCTTACAGAATTTTTCACATCTCCCAGCCACAGCTCTGCGTTGGCAGTCAGAGAAAAGGTGTTGATGAATTCTGTCTCAAATTTCTGCATGTCTGAAGAAAACCCTTATAAAGTAGCAGCATATATTATACTGATATCCCCCGAACAGAGAAGTAGCTCACTGCAACCTGGAATGCTTTGAACTAGTGCTGTGAGACAAGTGTTTGCAGTATTTATTACAACAGGGGAAAATGAAACTAGAAACATGTTGTTCCTTAATTATAGAATTTGCCCAACACTACCCTCATTGTGATCCTTTTTGGGCATTAAAAAAACCCCCAGAACTATCAATAAGTTATTTGTGACATGACTAAATTCCAACTCATGTCAGAGGCTATTTCATTAGGCCATAGACAATCATGCAGTGAAGAACAGCCTTTGCCCCCAGAGGACTGTTTTGTCTACATGAGTGAATGAGAGACTAAGATATTACATGTCCAAGTCATAGAAGAATTCAGGGACGAGGCTGGGAACTGAATTCTTCCTGAGTCACAATCCTTTGTCATGAAAGATAAGCTCCCTCAGGTCGTGTGTGTTTTATGTATGTGTATATATGCATGAATGCAATCAAATCTGTCTAGTTTGACATGCAGGCTGGACTGTGGGTCTGTAACTCACATATTTGTATCCCTTTTTTACATCGTGTCTAACTATGGTAAAGCTTACACTGACAGACTCATTCCGTTTGCAGAGGTTTCTGTTTAAAAGCAAGTGAAACTCTGGAAGAGAAGGCAAATTCATCACTGGTGAGTAGCCTGAATCCAGTCACATGCTGTATAATAGAACTTATCCTTAGGAATTCATGCCTCCGTTGGGTCTGCCTACCAGATAAGCTACACTGAGATGAAAGTGAGTTGCATCAGATCCTGGTGCCCAGAGCACACAGTTCAGGCTCTGTTTCTCCTTTGTTCAGCTGGATGCTGTGTAACAAACAGCATTCCCTCTCTCAGAAAAAGAAGTTAATCAAGGGGGAGATATACAGGTAAAAGTATTATGCATGGCACTCTTAATAATATCTCGGAACATTTCAAAAGTGTATGTGAGTTACTTGTGTCGACTCGGCTTCTTTAGAAGTTTAACCTGGATTGCTTTAGTTGCAGAAAACAGAGCTCTCTTGCTTGATTTTGGTAAATGCAATCTCCTAGTGACATCAAAGATTATAGGAACTGCAAGGCACTAGTTTGCTTTTGTAGTTCCAAGTTGCTCAAAAAACTTTTAATGTATTCTTGTAGGTGTAACCATGTGTCATAAATATACCCGCCAACAAGAGATAAACCCTAACTTGAAAACAACTGTTAATCGATTACTGCAGAAAAACTGACAAACTCGAAGTGAATAATGCTAAAAGGTGTTAATTTGTGGATTTCTGTAGGCTTTGAACAGCAAAATTAAGTCTATATGGGATTTTGGATGTGTGACATAAACTGCGGGCCATGTGCCTGTCTTGAATAAATCAGCATCATTGCACTGCAAGCCAGGAGAGCTCTGCTGTGCTCAGCTGAGAAAGTGGCCCATGACTCTGAGCATGCAGTGATCAGCATCAGTTTTTGTTCAGTTTCATTTATTTGGGGAGGGAGGAAAAAGGATCTAATGGGGATTTGCTGAACTACTACTCAAGTCTGTAATAATTTTTCCTTTTCTGAAGTAACATTGCTGCTCCAGCCTGATGTGAACTGGGTATGAACAATGTTTAGTGCTTGACTGAGCTCTAGACCCCTGAGCCTTGGGGACCCTGGCAATGATGCTGGGAGATTATATGATCCACAGCAAAATTATTCCAGGCAGGCAGCACACAGTAGCCAACACTGGCAATCAAGAGGGGCAGTGCTGGCAGCTCTGTCATTGTCCTAGCTTGCTAAACGGCTCCTCTCCTTTCATGCAAAAATGCAGGCACACACAAAAGCACTCATCTTCAGAGCTAGGCAGAATTTTTGCAGTGAAACTTCTTACCAGCTCTGCATATTTAGCTCTAGAAGAAACAAATTCACAAATCTGTCAAAAAATGGAAATTTTTAATTTCAGAAAGAAATGTTTTGACTTCTTTTATTTGAAGTGCTTTGCTTTGTTATCTTAAATTTCATTTACATTCATAATTTAAAAAATAATTATGTCAACAAAATGAAGGGTGCATTCAGGTAGAAGAGAATTAGAGGAAAAAGGGAATGTAAAATTAGAAGAAAAAAACTGAGGTTTGCTGGTAAGCAAAGTAAAAGATCACCTTAGTCATAAACGTCACTGCTTGTTTTCCTTTACTGTATCCTTTTCTGCATCATTTTGCAAGGTGTACATGAAGATTTAATGAGCAACAAACTCAGATGAAAGGCCATTAGAATATTTGTTGAGATGGATACCAGATGATAGCTATTCCAGTGTCCTAGAAAGTCAGGTGAACTGTACCTGCCTTCCTAGTGGAACTGCTGTGAGGAAATGCAAAGGAGAGAGCAAACAAGAATTGAATTGCCTGTATGTATGTATGTACACATGTGGTTTGTTTTATTCCTTCAAGCTAGAATTGGGAAATCTCCTCCATCCTGCTTTTGTGTTGGGCTCCCAATACCGTCCGTGCTTCTTCAGCCTGCTCAGACTGGACTGGGCATATCCCGTAGCAGCACAAAGCACCTCCATGCCAAAGCACTTGTGCCTTCTGTAGGGGTTGTGGTCACCTCTGGAGTGGGAGAAAACACTTACTCTGCAGCTGAAATTACTCCACAGTGGCACAAACAACTGAGGTAGCCATCCTGGCATGCAGGCAGTGCCTGGCCACTGTATAATTAGCTGCCTTCTCAAAACAACAACAAACAAAGCAGCTCAGCCCCACTCATCCTGTAGTTTTGACTTTCATATTATTTGCCTGGTGTACAGCCCTGATGGTTCTGGGAATTTTTCTTTCCAGTGGGGAAAGGTCTCCTACTGTAACTGTTAGTTGATCTCGAGGTGCACTGAAAATGAAACCTTTGTACTCCAGGGTTTGTTAAGACCCATTGTACTGGATCTCTCTTTGTACTGCCATTAGTGAAATTTTTTCACCACCTTGCATGACTGAGACTCAGCAAACAGTAAATTTAGTTTTCACAAACTGATGCAAAAGATGAGGTATGTGCAATGTGTCTGAGTTAATTGTGCAGGAGAAACGTGGGGCCAGATGCATGGTGATTATTGATTGAACTGAAGCCAGTGGCTCAGCCCCTTAACTTTTCCAATCTCTGACTTCCTGATGTTTCCTCTCCCTCTATCACACTGCATTAACTCACAGCGTAGCTGGAGCGTTCCACAGTTACTCACAAAAAAGGATCTGTGTGGGAAGGTGAAGGAGGATGGTGGGGGTGACAGGCAATTCATGGGGAGGAAAAGAAAGGAGCTGGAAAAACCAAGAAATAGAAAGAACATAAGGGGAATTGCATCTTTCCCTAATTTGAGTGGGATACTCTTGGCATTTCTGCCACTATGAACTGCCATGTAAAGTTATATACTGGCTCACCTTTTATTCAAACAATTTAAGATGGCATTTCAGAGCAGTCAAATTTTTTGTTACAATCTCCCTAAATATGTACTCCTCCATCAAAAAACAGCGGTGAAGTAAGTCTGTTTAACTCCCCTGAAAAGTTGTCTGAGAGTCCTGATATTTTGGAATAAATAAATATTTTGGAATGTGGATGGCAGTTTTTTTATAATTGGCATCTGCAAATGTAGTCCTTCAGAAATCCCTTGGCCAGTTTGCCTCAGACCTTGCTTTTTCAAATGGGGCTAAAAAACTGGAGGAAAATGCATTTGAAGTGTCTAACTTTGGCCATTTTTAAAAAAAAGACATTTGAAACTTGCAGCAAAAGTGTTTTCAATCCTACTGTCATAGCATAAAATGTTTAAGCAGACTTTCTTTCTCAATCTTTCTGTTACCTTCCATTGAGGCCACACATGGAAAATTTCAGTGCAGAATTTATTTCATGAAACACCAATAACAAGAGATTAGAGTGGAGTTACAGGGTATTTAATGAAAGTGTCTGCTCTTCTCCAAGGTTTTATGTCCCTCTGGCACATATGTGTGCATGCACACACACAGAACTACTACAGCAACGTAAAAATCAGCATCTGCCAACAGACAGGGCAAGTAATTGCATTTATTTCCTGTTCAAAGCAACTGAGAGGAGCCAGTGGTGTATCAGGCCCTGGTGTGTGATAAATAATGGCTGGTGAACGGGGATCTATTTTTTAAAATGATGAGTGTATGTGCATATACTCACAGAGGTGGTGGGCAGTTGCATCTGCTGTGTGAATTTGGAAGCTGTTGATGTGCATGCAGAGCTTGCTCACAGAGACAGCCAGGAAGGAAGGTCATTCCCAGAGTGTGTGTTGTGGGGAATGGCTTCCAGAGAACCACTGTGACATCCAGGGTGGCCACTGAGAGTGGAAGTGCAGCAAGGACAGAGAATTCCCAGGTTTCTCCTTATAATCTTCTGATCACCACACAGTAAAATGTCTGCCTTAGCAAGTGCTCCTCCCCTGTAAAGTGGTTGGTTTTCTTCCTCACCTCAGACCTCTGGATCTTTACTGATACCTCTAAAACATCACATGCTGGGATGGGATGTGCTGCAGAAATGCAAAAAATATACTTAGTGTTGCTTGACGGCAGTGGCAGAGCTTGATCTAAAGCCCGCTGACTTCCCTTGATCTTGGCTCAGGTCGAATGATTTGTAAGTACTACAAACGCACTACAACACTGCTCTGCCTTTCTGCTGGTTTGATCCTCCCTTACGCAGAGGATACAAAGAAACAGGGAAGAAGGAATGCTTCAGGTTCACTGCTGAGCGTCTCATAGGAAAAATTGTTATCTGTACAGGGCTGCTAGTGCCACCTGCCACCATCAAACCTGCGAAAGCACCGCTCAGGGGAGCACAGGTCCTCCACTTTCTTTTAATGTTTCCCATCTCGTTCTCTACTTAACCTGGGCACTGATGCTCCGTGACAGCACCTGAGAGCAGGGGCCAGCCACGAGCTGCCCTGGCGAGCTGCTCCAGGCAGGAGAGCCAAGGCAGCCCCAGCTCCAGCAGCTCTTGCCAACCACAGGCAGCTCTGCCTGGAGCCAGGGGCAACCTCTTTGAAGTGCGGCCACTCTTCCCGGCCCCGTTCCCTCCCCTCCGCTAGGTGTTAACACAAACATGGTCCCAGCCAAAAGACTTCCATTATTTATTGGAGGCTACTTTTCTTCCAGCTGAGTCCCAGACTTGAGGGGCTTTGAAGGAGCCAAACAACTGGATATATGTCTCCAAAGATATCGTAAAAGCCTGGGTAGAATGGCTATTGAAGGTGCACGCGGAGCACCTTGTGAAAGCAATCCCTTGTGAGCGTCAGAGTGCCAAGAGAAACAGCGGGCGAGCCCTCTCTGCAAAGAGGTGCTGACAGGGACAGGTATTAATGCTCGGATTACAATGGAAACGTTTGTATATTAATTGCAAACCACTCAGACTTACCCTCCTCCCTGCTTTGCCTTTTAAATTTTTTTTTAAAGAAAAAAGGTGGAGGAGGGAGGTTTTTATTATTGCTGATCAGGGAGTATTACTTGCATCTCTCCCATGGCATATGTTCATACGCCTGTGGGCTCACACACGGAGCGTTCTCATTTTCAAAGCTGAACAGCTCTCTTAGCTATTTTTCTTTTCCCTTCTTCAGGACTTCAAGGAGTGAGTAGGATGTAATCTCAGAGTGAGGAGGCTTGGTTTTGTGCCAGGCACTACTGACTTACCACGTTGTCCCTGAGTAAGTCACCTCACCTCTCTTCTCCTTCATCTTGCCACCTGTAAAAAAGGGAGTGTGATATTCTCCTTCCTTTGTTTAATTAACTGGTGGCGCTTTAAAAATTCATAGACTGAAAGCCTTCACATTACTTCTTTTTCTTTTTTTTTTTTTTTTTTAATTAAAACCTAATTGACTTGAGGGCATTGTAGAAACCTCCAGAAACATGGAGTTTGAGTCTTATCTTACATGATTACTGTAACCTTGCTGCTTTAAATAACTTCCATCATTGTAAGTGCCAGCCTGCCTGTTGCAGCTGTAATAAGAAGCCAGTCCTGATCCAGCAAGGCTCATTCATCTCTGGGTCAATATTTTCATGGGCCTTTGCTGAACACTTGTGGGGAAGTCGCTGAGGATATGGGAAGGAGATTTTATCTTAAGTAACAAGAAATGCATATCTTCCCAAAGCAGGGACTGAATTTCTACCCTACTGGAAAAGAATCCAAGTCACAGGGAATAGGTGAGGAGAAAACCACACTGCTGTCACCTGGGCCAGCTTTCTGCTTCTTACCTGTTTTATGCTTCTAAATTTGTCTGTATTTATGTCATTGAAACTTAAAAATTAGAGATGGAAAAGGGCACCTGTGTCTTTCAATTTGGTTTTTTTGTACTGCAAAGTTGCCTCCTACATCGTATCTCCTGTTTTAAGTGTCAGCACAAAGAGCAGAAAGGGGCAGACAGGTGACTAAAATAAGGGCAATTGCCCAGCCCACAGATCCCCATTCACACTTTTCCTGTAAGCCTTTCTTTCAGGTAGCATCTGGGATCTGATTCTGTGATTCCTGCTAATTTGAATATAAGCCATTTTTGTATGCAAAGGATTGCTGACACCAGCAAGTTTCACTGTAATGATTACTATGGAAACGTTTATCTATAAATATAAAATTCTTTAAAGCTTAGCCTTTTATCTTTATAGAAAAAGGCCTGTTTATGTCACTTCTAAGCTTCCAGCTTTAATGTAGACATGAGCTGTTCTCATGCCAAACAAGATAACCTTAGTGTTAGAGCTGTGTGAGCTTTGAAACATGGGAATTTGAGCTAAAACTATTATTTTTTTAATAAAATATTAATAGCTGAATGGAAAAATATTTTAAAATGCCTATCTAAGCCCAAAGCTCTAGTTCACTTGTAGTCTTCTCTTCTATGTTTTATTGTAATGCTGCTTGTATGGAATATCTGCTTTCAACTGCCAGTCAGTCCTTAAACTCTGCGTGTGTGCACATACACATGTGTGTGTTTCATGGTGAGGATTGAGGAAGCAGAGAAAAAAATGGAGAAGTTCCTTACTCATTAACCATTTTCTTTGTGTTTTCAGATTTTGGTCTTCAAAGCCTTCAAATATGCATTATAAGTTTTGGTCCCCAAAATATGTTTTGGATGTTTTGGGTTTTTTTGCTAAATGACAAAAAAAGAGACACGATTTTAAGTTAATAAGATTAACGGGTTTGTTACTTAAAACCTACAGTGAAAAGGGTGTATTAGAAAAGATGAGGACTAGTATTTTTTCTTTGCATTTCTCTCTAAGAATGCTTTAAAACTATTTTTCCTTGACTTTGACAATTACACTTGAGAAATATCTATATTAACATAGCTTTTTTTTTTTTTCAAACATGCGCACTAATACCACAAACACCCACATTTGCAGATACTCTAAAGCTATTCCATTAAAGCTATTCTCAAATAAAATGGAATCATGAGGTTAAGTAATACAGATTTAGGGTCAAAACTTAAATGTTCCAAAATATTTGCAGAATCAGGTCCCCACAGACTTTGGAAACAGAATTCATGGCATGCACAGAATAAAATCATAGCTGATGATGATCAGAGGGTTAATTTGTTATTCATTGCCAAGGAGCAATTGATAGCAGCAACCTTGTCTACAAGGGCACAATTCATATATATGTATTAAACTTTCCCTTTGTGTAAGTTTTGATTATTAATACTGATGATTTTTTCCTTCCACTTTTGGGTGGAATGAGAAAATGGACGATTAAATATTTCATTTAAAATTCAGCACTGGCCTGATGAGCTAAAACTAAGAAGTCAAGTTCAAGGATAGAGGGGGCTTTAAGCTACCTTTTGTTCTTCCAATTTTATGGGAGAATTGGGGAGGTCCTTGGCATAATTTAGACACTGGGTAATCTTTTACATTAAAATGCCTTTCCTGGATTGTTCTGGGGACTCCAATCTCTTCCTGTGCTGGGGTTTGTGAGGGAATTCTGTGCTACAGGACTGAAGAGGCTGCTGGTGGTGAGACATGGTGTGATCCTCCTCTTTGAGTCTCCCTTTGTTCATTCCCTCTCCTTGGTTTTCCTCCCCAGTGCACTGTTATTAAAGCTCTCTGAAATTTTAACTGGAAGTTAAGTACAGACAAACCATCCCAGACCTCTGCCTGCCCTCACTGTGCTCTTCCAAGTTCACTCACAGTGTCATGCTCTGAGAAGAGCAGCAGTCAGAGGAGTCAATTGGACACTGTCAGTAATTGCACAGATTGCCTGGAAATAAAAAATCTAAGAGCCAGCATTAAACTCTTAAATAGGACATGCAGTAAAAGCACAACAATACAGTGTGGCTCCCATAGGGCTGAGGAAAAATCAAATAATAAATACCTCATATTGGATTCAGAGAGATACTCCCAAATTTAGAAGCTTATTTGAAGCCTATCCCAATAATTCAAACTTGTTGGATTTGTAAAATTAGCCTGTAAATCTCACGGGAAAGACTGTGGGGTATTTCAGCACTTTCATTTGTGCTCCTGGCAGGAGCATGAGTATTAGTATAAAAACATAAAAATGACCATGAAAGTAACTTTTAAAGCAGTAGCAGCTTTTTATTCTCCTTCAAATCCTACAGAAAGGATTAGAGTTGTGGGAAAAGATTTAGCTTACTTTCTATTCAGTCCTAATTGGCTTGCCCAGCCTTGATATATTAAACCATACGTTGTTAATGTCTTTATCACGTCTTTATTTCTTGTCCTATTTCAAGGTTCAGACCACGGTCATCAATCCTCACCAGAAAACAGTCTCCTTTCCTAGAGGGCTGCCTTGTAAGTGCAGCAGTGATTCAGCTGGGAGGACTGAGGGCAGGGCCTGACCATGATCACTGGGACCTGGAAGGAGAGGTCTGGACGAAGTTCCCTCAGTCAAGACAGGAATGCCTGGAGGGGTTATTTCTCTATTCTCCTTTTCACAAGCTGTACGCACTCTGGGGCTCCAGTAGCACCATAACCAGGAGCAATGTAGTGGAATCCTTGGGATGTGAAATGTTCCCTGCTGGAAGCCTCTGCAACCTCTCAAACTCCAGCAGGCTGTGGGGAAATCATAAAGTCATGGAATGGTTTGGTTTGGAAGGGACCTTACAGATAATTTTGCTCCAATTTCCCTGCCTGAGGGCTGGCTAGCATTTGGAGAAGATGAGTGATAGTAACATCCACTGCCTGCAGAGACACAGATAGTAGTGGGATGTCTCGTCCCTCCTCCAGAAGATGAAGACTGTGTGACAGTAAAGAAAAATCCAACAAATTTCGCCTTCTCTCACAAAAATACGTAATATTGCAATGCAGTAGTAATGGAAGAGGTAAAAATGCAAGGCAGGTCTGCCCAGTTTGGTCACACTGGGATATTCTGGGTTTGCATCCTGAGAAGGTTCACGTGGTTTTGGGCACCCTGGAGATGTTCTCACCACCTTCCTGGCACGACTGTAAGTGCCACGCAGAGCAAGGTGTACATCTATCACGTGTGTGTCTACACATACATGAATATTGGGCTTAGTGGGGGAAATAGGTCACAGCTCAGTCATCCAGTTTAGTCAATACCTTCTTTGCTGGGAGATACTGCTGCTGCATGGCAACAAACATCAGCCTTCCTCATGTGAGTGAAGCCGGAGGTTTTTAGCCTTCTTTATCAAGTGCGCATAGAGGTGATGAATTATCCGAGGAACGAACCCATAAGGGTGGACAATTTTATAAGCCAAGAGCTAGAAAGTGCTCTTTCTAAATTAAACACATTGTTGTGTTTCTTTGGGTTCTGTTTCCATGTAGTTTGTGATGGAAGTACCTGTTTCACAAATGGATAAACACAAGAATACATTTACTCTTCCAAGTCTCTGGGAAAAAGTTGGCCAGCAGGCTGACATGGAGGGGGCCCAATGTACCTGGAATAATATGAAACACCTTTTTTGTATGTATTAGTTTACATACTGTGTTCAGGAAACAGGGTACAGAAATTTCCTTAAACCACCAGGAACAATAGCTATTGTTGGTTGTTGATATGGCATGAGCTCATATCCAGGATACCGAGAAAGGAACTCCTGACTACAATAAATAACATACTTCTTAACTCCCGGTGTGAAAGAATGTATTTATTGTTTTTCCAAAGAGAGATGGAGAAATAGGGCTTTAAAAAGAGGGCTTTGCTTGGCAGCACAAAGGCTGCAATTTTTTTTTCTCTCTTAAGAATTTAATTAAGGAATTTCTTATGGAATAAAAAAAAAATTATAGTCAGGTTTCCAGCAGTCTGCATTGAAATCTATTTTGAATTTGACTGTATTATATGAAAATTATAAGATTAGTGGGACAGGTCTATAAAGCTCTTCTTTCTAACTGTTTTCTTTCTTGTCTTCATCTGCAGTGGGGGTGGGAAACTCTTCATCACGCAGAGCTCAAAGCTCTTGGTCAAAAGTTATACAGGAATATGTTTCTCTGGATTTTTGCAAAGTTGATTAGGGTGAAGGAGCTTCTTTAATGCTACGCTCTGTCAGTCCTTTAGGAGCACAGCCTTAGTTGTTTGAAAAAGAAATTTGCAGAACCCTGGCTGTTCTATCTCAAACTGACACTTACACTAGATTTAGTGGATACTCATGACTAAATTGTGCACTACAAAAGGAAAGGCCTTGAAGGGAGCCTAATCTTTAAATGGAATGTGGCAGTTAAAACACAGGAGTGGGAGTTAGGGGGCTCTGCAGCACTTCTGATACTGTGGCACCAGTCATGTCACTTTGCAGAGGAAAAGGCAAAAGGCTCCTGTCTGTCCTGTGGATCCTCCACCTCCAAGGAGCGTTACCTCTTTTCATCCCTTTAATGCTTCCCAAGAGAGCCATCTGGAGTACTTTGGGGAAGCAAAACTTCGTCACATAGATCATTTTATTGAAATGTTATCCTCTGCAAAGCTTTG
Source organism: Pardalotus punctatus (assembly GCA_013400915.1). NCBI lineage: Eukaryota > Metazoa > Chordata > Aves > Passeriformes > Pardalotidae > Pardalotus > Pardalotus punctatus. Next base: position 805,595 of record VZTX01003182.1, on the reverse strand, counting down.
CTGCAATGGGTTTTAGGTTCAGAGGGAGTGCTTGCCGGGCTTGCTGGAGGTCTGGACTGTGTAACACTGAAGCCAAATCCCCACTCCCTGCTCGGTCACTCCGGGTGGACACTCACAGCTCTGCATTCCCGGTCTTGCCATGGGCATCCAGTGAATGTCTCTGAGGTAGATTCCCCTGGAAAACTGAGTTATGTCTCCTTGTTCCTAACATAAAAGGAAGTGGACATCCAAAATTATTCTTGTTTTTAAAAATGTCTCCTGCCCTGAATTTTGATTTTTAACTACACAAATGGCTAGTTCAGTTGTTCTGTGTGCCAGTGTTGCTGTACAGGTGTTTTGTAAGGGCAGCTATTAAGCCTTGCAGTGACACTTCTTAAATGAAATGGTAAATTTAAAAACAATAAATTCTAAGCACCAATGTCTAGCAGTCAGGGTTTTTTAATACTGATATATATGGTCTGAGGCACCTGTTTCCTTAGAATTATGTATTATTGGCTGCTGCATTGTATGGACACTATATAGGTGTCCCAGAAATAAAAAAGCAGTATCACAGGCTCCAATCCTTAGCTGAAAAATGGAGAGTGATCTTTGATGGGTCATTTTTTCTTGATTTCTCTTAGTCATTTGCCCCTACTAAACTGAACCACTCTTGGAATATCAAAGTCTTTTGCTAACTTTTTCATAAATAATCATGGTTAGAGATAACTCAGATTTTTCTTTTTAAATATGTGCACTTTACGTGTGCATCGAAAAGAACATGGCATTCTTTTGGTTCCTTGGTTGCAGGGCTTTAAAAATAAACTCAGTGCAATGCTGCAGATGAGATAAGATGCATACTTTGACATTTATTTTTGTTTCTCCAAATTTTAATGAGAAATTTAAATAACTTACTACCAAACATGCCTAGGACTTGGTAAAGCTGTGCAGCACGTGGCTTCAAGGGAAAAGGGGTCCATTTCAAGCTGGGCTCTACAAACTGGCCAGTATTTGCTCAGCCTGGAGCTGCTGCCAAGCTCAGGCCTAGCTCTTGATTTTCCAGGTGAAAAGCAAGAAACTTTGGATGACATTTGTTCTGCCGTCTTTTAGACTTTCTCATTTTAAGGGCACACAGGAAAAGACGGAGAAACAAACCCGAATCCCTGCAGGGCGAAGCCGTGGAGCTGCTTCCTGGCACCTCTGGGGTGCCGAGGCTGTGACCCTGCAGGGACACTGGGGCAGATGCTCTGTGCTCCTTCAGAGCCCTCTGCACTCGCAGAGGGACCGTGCTCCACTCTGTCAGCAGCAAGGGCACATCCCTCCCACAATCCACACTCAAATTTGGCATGTACCCCAGCCAGCGCTCCCCCTGTCCAAAGCAACCCATGGAGGCTTAAAACCTCTTGCCAAAGGGACAACGCCCGCTCCGAACGTCCCAAGTGTTTGGGCAGAGATGTGTAAATCCCATCTATCAGAAATGGGGCCATGTTCTGATATCTGAAAGACAGGCGCTTTTAAAATTAGCTTGGGTTTAAAGTGAGTGATAGAATAAGCATAGCTTTCTTCTATTGGTGAATCGACAGCCAATTCCCTGTGGGATGTTCTTGTAGAAAATTAGGACCAGTTTGTCGATTGGTGGTTAAAAATCATACCACTTAGTGCTGAAATAATGAAGACTTTCTAGTCTTGTAACAGCCCTCAACACTAGTGCTTGTAATACAATGTTTGTAACTCATGTATGATGGTGAGAAAAGTTGTCTAGTTAAAAAAAAAAAGACATCACACTTGACAGACAGAATTAAATGAAAAAAATCTTTAAGAATGCAGAAACTTTGCTTATTTGAGAACGCTTTTTTAAATGTTCATATTCCGTGACAGCCAGTTCAGGTAGTATGAACCTGAGCAAGGAGAGAAGCAGGTTTAGAACAAATTTTGTAGGATTATTTTTGTTTCCTTGGGAAACTACTGATGCTGGTTCAGCAAGTTGCAGCTTTGACTAGAAAGTTATATAATTCTACACTTTCCATTGTATAAACCAGCTATAAAATCTGCTGTAGAGGCAGCTTCTTAGATGTCCAAGGACAACCTTGCCAAATTAGAATGACAAAACATTCCATCCTAATGGAATAAGGCTTGCTCTGATACCTTCTGATGTGTTTGTATTGCCTCTGATTATTTTACAACAAAAAATAGGAGTTGCTGCACCAAAAGTACTGAAAACACTGAATCCTCATATGCCAGGTTTTTCCTGCTGATCTTGCTGCCAGTTCTTTACCAATGTTTGTAGACATTCTTCTTCTCCCCCTTTTCCTGCTTAGATTCCCATGAAAGAAACTGTGTAGTTCTACAAGTACCCAAAAGCTGGCTGTTGGGGCATGGCACTGAGACCAACAGTTTACAGAACTCATTTTAGTTTTCAGTAGATAGATGAAGTACTTGTATTAGTACAAATAACATCAGTATCTGGGACTACAACAGAAGGACTCCCGTTGGTGTGATTCTCCACAGGGGACACTTGACATCTGGGGCTGTGACTCAGTCTCTTCAGTGTTAGGATGAAGGACTGTGAAGTGCATCATGAGGAGCCTTTTCTTTCTTCTGATATACCATGAAGTACCTTTTGTTACAAGCACGAGGCTGGTGAAAAATGGTACATACCCATTATGTGTTTGCAAGCCTCAAAATAATTGTTATCCTCAAGATACAGGAACTCGCACACCAGAAGGGAAAAATATTTCCCTTACCTTCACCCTCACCCTTTATTTATTTCAGCAAGTTTAAATGAGGAAGGCTGAAAATTATTTCACACTGCAATCTAGACTGTGGTTGAGTTTTGTAAAGTTCAGAGGAAAGATGGGAAAGAAATATGTAAAAAGCTAAATAATGTTTTGTCATCTGGGTTCTGGTCCAAAGACACAGCTTAAGGAACTCTCTCAAAAGAAATTGAAGCAGTCTTGATGGGTGCTGGGCTATTAAAAACATACTTGTACACTTGTACAGCTTGTCCAGAGTTTCCAGTCCCCTTCACCATGACATCTACAGTAGTACCTGCAGAAAAACGGCCACATTTGCTCTAGTCAGTCATGTATGGTTAGAGGCCATAGACCACAGCTGCCATGTGAAGAAGCCAGAATGAGTTCCTCTGATTTTTGTTCAAAGAGCTGCCTTTTTAGATATGTTTTTAGGATGAGTGTTAGATGAACATATTTGGGTTTTCTGAGAAGTATTCTAAGTGCACCAGAGTAGTTAAAAATCTGCCTCTATGCACAGGGGGACAGACTCTTTCTAATGTACTTTTGTCTCAGTCATCTGTTGGCTTCATTCTTGTGACTACCAAGATTCTTTTAATACACCTTAAATCTCTACTTGGATGAGCAATTTTTTAATGCAAGCATAATTCAGCTGTTCAGACTACCTGAAGGCAAATACATCTGTGGTATATTATAGAATTCAGAGCAGGGATTGCCTTGCCTTTCTTTACTTTTTCCAAAAATACAATAGTTCAGGTCCAGAGGAATCCCTTTGGTCAGCCTGGTGTACTCCTGAATAATCCAGCTGCTGTACTTATGAGCTTCAGCCTAAAGACAGAAAAGGTGTAGTAAGATAAGCATCAATGTGAGATATCTCTGTTTTGTAGTTTACAGGAGCATTACTGTTATGATGGCATAATCAGGGTGGAACTGCAGGACACTGCAGAAAGTATTTGGATAGCAGATAATAAGACAACATATAATCCCAAACTTCTCTGTCCCAGTCAATATAGATAAGGGAATGGAAAACTCATAGGAGAGGGGAGGCCTCTTCCAGCTTGTTCTGTTTCTTTTTAGTGTCAGACATTCAGAGTCATCACCAAAAATAATTCAAGTTATTCAAGGACTTCAGTTTCATCAAAGCATTGCAATTCCTCTGCAAAGCTGATGCAGACAATTCAGCAAGGGGAAGTGGATCCACAGAGCTCCTTAGAGGGCACTGCAACCAGATCCCTTTGTGGCAGCTGCCCTTCTTTAAGCCATCCCACAAAAAAAAGCATGACTTTGCTAGGACTGATCTACCCAGTTTCCTCTAGTACTTTTAGCTTTCAGCTATAGCATTCAAGTGACTCTGAAAAAATTTGTATTTGTGACTTAGATTTATATTGCTATGCCATGTTGCTTTTTTTTTTTTCTTTTGGAAGCTCTCCAGTATTTCCAGTATTTGCACTCTTTGCCTCCATCTCTACTGCTGCCATTTGGAGCTGTTGCATTTCAATCCATTAAATTATAACCCCTCTCCACAGAGAGCAGCTGACTCCATTTCAGCAATTAGGTGCCCTTCAGACACATGAGACCAAGTCTCCAGTGCTATGAATGACTTTTTAGTCATGGGGAAAAATGCAACAATTTCAAGAGGAAAACCAGCTATCCCTTTCCTCAGCTTTCCTCCCACCTGCAGTTCTTCATCCATACCTGTAGTTCTGCATCCATATTCCACAACAGACAAGATCATGGCCTATTAGGAGGTCACTTTTTAAGCTACCCCTCCAGAATGGGAGTGATCCATATTAGAATTCCTGAATTTAATCATACAGAGGAAGAAGAAAAATCCAGAACACTTCAAATCCCAGTTGACGCCCCAAATTCAGAAGATACTGGCTGTTTTGTACAGCCGAGTTTATTTCTGGTGTTCAGAAGGAAATTGAGATTTGGCATTAGTTGAAAACTTTCAAGTTTGTCTTGCTGAAGAGGCAGATCCTGCATTCTCTGTGACTTTTCTGTGAGGTTCAGTAAAGAACCTGCTTCAGGGGGCTTTGCGAGCTGATAATCTCCAGCATCAATTTTCATTTCATATGATAGACATCCCTTACAAACAAGGGACTAGACAAAAAGAGGACGGTCAAGAAATTAGTGCATTGAGAGGAAACTCCCTGACTTCTGGAGGTAGTTTCTGGCATGCCCAGATAGAGGAGGGCTCTGCATACCTGTGGGTCATGGCTTAGCTTCATTGTTGGGCACTCAGGAAGAAGCTGTGGCCAGGGCTTTTTTTCGTTAGTGTTTGTGTGGCCCTCCTTTTCCCAAATGGAGGCAAAGAACTCAGCAGAGACAACAAAGCATTAGCTGAAAGGCAGGGACTAATCCAAAGTGTTTCCTTTGCAATGCTTTGCAGTGGGAGTGTGTCAGAGCACTGATTTCGAGTCGGGTGAATACTCATGTCCCTGTGAGCAGTTTTCTGTGGGACAAAGCCAGCTGTTCAGAGACAGAAAAGTGTTTAAAGAGAATGTAGAATAAAGACCTAATGGGCAATAATCTGGCTTTTTGGCACCCAGCTGGTAATTTTATCCTTAAGTGAAACGTGGCTCAGGTGGGGCTGCCCCTTTTAAGGTGACCGGCTGAGTATGGGGAGGAGAGGAGTTTCCAGCCTGCAGTGGTCAGGTGGAAGTAAGGTGAGTGTGAGGAGCAGGCTTGTGAGACTGAGGCTCAAAAACTGGCAGAGAGCAGTGTGTAAACTCCACAGCCAGGTCTCTGGAAATGGGTAGTTCCTAAGCACTGGAGAGGGCTTTCTTATCTGTGCAGTTTGCTGCAGAGCAGAGCCATTAATTTCTTTGAATACATGCTTGGAAGCAATGACCTACTTGCAGGAATGTAGCTAGCAGGGGAAGACTTGGGTATAAACCTTTTTTATTTCTGTTCTGCTTTGCCTACCCTCTTTTGAGTTTTCTTCACTTAGAGCCAGCTAATTAGTTTATAATCTAATTAAATTTGGCTTTTTATTTTACTTTGGTCATCTTTAGGGAGCTCTCTCTCAGGAAAAGCTCTGGGAAGATGTAGTTCAAAGCTGTAACTGATGAAGAATCCCATCGGGCTTTCCCCTGCCTCATGCAGGGAGACCCAGCCTGCACAGTTTGCTGCCCCTTAATATTTGGGCAATGGTGCAGCCCCGTCCCCACCCCAGTTCTGGCAGTGCAAAGAAAGGAGCTGGTGGAAGCCAGAAGCTCCAAGCCTGCTGAGCCAAGCCGTGCTGTTGGCACTCAGAGCACAAATGGTGGCCCTTGCATTAAGGTCTGAAAGTCGTTCTTGTTGTTCTGGGTGGAACATTTTTGTTACAAAACCGTTGAATCGCAGACCTGCTTTCTCTGAGGTTGTGATTGTTGTGTATGATGCCATTATGGAGCTACCTAAGGCCTTCGGATGAGTTGATAACTGTGACAAAATAACTATGAGCTGAGCCACCTGCAATGCAGCTGGGCATAGGAGAGCCTGGCTGACATCTTAGGAAATGAAAAGGGGATTTTGGAGAAACATTTCCTATTAAATCATGCTGCCATTTGGTCCTGGAATTCCTGTGGATATTACTGGGAGTCAGTCATCTAATTATGAAGGGCCTTCAGTGACCCATTTGATTCTCTTAAACAATGATAGTTAAAATCACAAGTTTCAAGAGCTTTATTTTTCAGTTCTGTCTCCCTACAAATTTACAGCTCTCCACCCACCTCTTAGAAGGGACTATTTTATGTTAAAGACCTTCATGCAGGTTTTATTGTTGGGCTTGCTGTTAGTTATTTATTTCTAAAGTAAACTCAAGGTTAGAACTGACTGCAGGCACTATCGTGGTAATTTCTTACCATAACTAGTATCCATGCAAAAATCTCATTTCCATCTGCTTTTGAAAAATCTTGGCCTTCAGATTTTATTGTGAGGTTCTTACTAGGTCATCCAATTAATAGATTGACCTATATTTATTTCATTTCTCTTGCTACAGGTTAATTTTGACCTCTGGAACTCAGAGAAATAAAGCACAAAATAATGCTGCATCAGATAAAAGAAACTATTGCGATGTGAGTTGAGAAGCCAAAGCTGAAGGGCAAAGGTGACAGGAAAGAAGGCGCAGTACATAATTTCTAGTGGTGATATTCATGGCATCTCACAGTAAGTGCATTCAAATACATTTCTAACAACTCACAGTTGCTTCTGTTGGATGGGGGGGGATTAACAGAAACAGGAGGTAGGACTTTAAAGTGAAAATGTATTAAAATAGTCTGCTTACAAAAGAGCATGGCTCCTGCAATCTTTCCAGGGCTTGCATCTTTACTGCTCTGTACCTTGTTTGCAGCAATACAGCAATTTGTATTTGCAGCCTGTAGAAATTTAACTTAGCACCTGCTGCCACCTTATTTAGAGGACTGTATGTTTCGTTGCTATTTGTTTGGTTTTTTTTTTTTTTTAAAGCAGGTGCAGTTCTTTAGCACATTTTCTGTCTCCTGAAATAATACTGTAGATCTTAGGCTAATTCCTTGCTGAAGGACTCCCCTGCCTTTCCCCAGTCCACAAGCAGGACTATTAGGATGCGGACTGGCCTGCGCTGGAGCAGGTTTGGGCACCACAGGATTTAGAGCTGTAGCCATTCAGAGGGCATTAGCATTTTGAAAGGTTTAACCAACAAAAGCACACTTGTGGCTTGGGGAATACAGATGCTGAGAAAATGTTTAAATTCATGTAATGATTTGGATCTTCAGGACTGCTTGATTCACCCTTGCAACCTTGTCTCCAGACAGTGCCACAGGCTTAACTCACCTGCCAAGAAGTGTGAGCATTCCTTTGAGTCTCTGTAAAATGCATCTGTGTGCACCTTTGATAGCTTTTACAAGGCATAAAATTACTGTTCAGTGTAACTCCCTTCAGCTACTTTTAAGTCAAGTGAAGTAAGAGTAAATATTTCTCAGCAGGTTGGAATTCCAAATGCCACTTCTCTTTCTGTCTTTGGAGTCTCTTTATATTTTTATATGCATATATTTCATGCAAGTTCAAGCTGAGACGTTCAGGGGTCAAAGCAAAAGAAGTCTGGAAAAATCACAAAACATTCTTGATAAATATTCACCAGTGTGGTAAATTCCATGAAAGTATGGGTTGTTTTTTTTTTTTAAAGAAATATGTATACATGAAATGCTAAATACATATGGAGAACTTTCTGTGTGCTGATAAAATAAGAAAAATTTACATTTACCTTGAGACTTTGTTGGCACCTTCAGTACGTAAAATTTCAATTAAACATAGAAAATTAGTAACGGGTATGTTGATGAATTTGGGTTTTTCTGAGAAGGAAGTTGTACGCTGATGTGATGGGCATTACACTGGGATGAAATACACCTTGTAGGGAGCTGTCTCTGGAGCAGAGCTCCAGTGTCGCTGCTCAGTAGCAAGGGTTGACTCTGAAAAAAGACAGTGGGTGGTGGAAAGGGTTCCTGCTGTGCTGTGCTGCTTTGGGCTTCCCAAAGGGAGCCCCCCAGAGCGCTGTGAGAGCCAGTTCTTCCTGATGCAGCCTTGATCTAAATGGGGCATTGGTTTTGCCCCAATAGTATGGGACTGTGTGCTGGAGCACCAGTACCTCTGTGATTCTTACTTTCTCAGTCCAAATCCACTTTCTAGTAAGGCAGGTGAGACATTCTGCTCCAACTCCATTAGTCAGACCGTGAAACTGGGGGTTTGTTTTCCTGTGTTTAGTCTCTGAATTGAATGCTTCTTCCAAGGGTCAGGGTCAGAATGTTGAGTCCATCCAGGCTCTCCAGTCTCTAAAAAGGCTCTTTTGCAGTGGCAGGGAGCACAATGCAGGTGAGAGAGCTGTCAGGTAACTGCAGCTGGATCAGGCTTTTTGCGTGTCCTCAGCAAGCACCTTCTCCTTTGAAATCAGTGTAATGAAGGTCATGAAAGATAATTTGTTGTTCCTTGTTCAGAAGGTGTGCTGGCTTTGCCTCTTTACCCCTGTCTTAAAAGGAACCTTCATTATCTCATTATACATGCTCTATTCTGGTTCTTATTTCAGATTATGCTTACCTTCCTACAATTCCTTACATTTTGTTTTCATTTTTTCTGAAGTCATGTTATCACCTTGTGTTAACTGATTAACACAGAAAAGGGCTGGATGAATAATTCATTGTGTATGATTTAATCAAAGAATTTACGTTTCCTTTTGTTTCATAAAATGTCTGCAAATGTATCAAAGCTTTCTTTCAGCTATTTGTTTTTGCAAAGTTATTTTGCCAAATAATTGCAATAAATATTCCTTTGTGCTGAAAGTGAAGCATTATTTGTGAGAGAATTTGACACTGGTGTCTAATATCATTACAATGCTGGTAGAGACAAAAAGGAAGGTTGTTATGTGTTGAGTTGGTTGGGTTTTTTGAGCTCCACTCCAGTAATTTTTGTGTACACCTCACTTGAAGAACCAGTGGAGGACAGGACTTCTCTCAAAGTAGGAAGCAAACCAGATTTAGGCAGATGATCATGTACTAATTACACTTCAATTTCTGTTTTAGAGCTAAAAGAACTAGAAATAAGATGTTGTACTCTTATCTTCAATATTTGCTTTCCTAAATCCTGATGTTTACCTGCCTGACAGTTGTGTTATTAGGCATGCACTTGTAATGCATATGGAGCAGCACAGACTGGTTTGTCCCCAAAAATATAGTCCTGTTATCCTTCCTGTCATGGATCTCTTGCATTCTCTCTAACAAAGTTAGAGAAGAAAGTGGCATTTGTTATTTGCAATGTTTCAATCACTCTTTGAAATCCACAGACAAGTATTTCAGCTGGTAGAAGCAGATTTAAAATGGCAGAAGTTTATTTGGTGGAGGAAAGATTTACTAGCTGTACAGAACAGGCCTGGAATCTGGGGGCAGTGGATGGGCTCTGAGCACTTCTTTCTCTGCAAATGGCTAAACTGATAAGAAAATATTGGTATCTGGTGGTGCCTGTCAGCTGGAGACCAAAGCATCTTTACCAAGAATTTTCCACTGTAGATTTTGTGTCTTACAGGCACTATTTAAAAAAAAAAAAATTATAAATAAATGTATTTAAAATTATTTTTTTAATGTTGCACACAATGTGTGCCTGCGTGTGTGTTTTATTTTCATAGCCATTCCTAAGGAGACAGAGGGAAGATTTGCCCTCTTAAAATAATGGCAAAAATAGCAAATCAGATGGCGGTGGGGGGGAGGAACAGCCTTGAGGAGACTGTTTATGAAGGCTTTCATTCCATCATGTACCTTGGACATAGCTCAAGTGAGGGAGAATCTGCTATGCCAAATCTAAACTTGGCCCTGGTAGAGGCAGATAAGGACCTGTGCCTAGCGCAAGCCATGGGAAGAATCATCTTTGGAGACAGGCACAGCTGATGGAATCAAAGATAGTGATAACCTGTGGATCAGGCTATGCATCTTTTTGACAAGCATCAGCTGTTCCTTCCCAGCCTCTGGGTGACTCCTTTATACCAGATGCAGTCTTTCAAAAAACAATTGCTAGTGATGTGGATTAGGAGGGAGAAAAATGTAAATTGGAAACAACCCAAGTTCTGACTGTGCATGAGTGTCCCATGGGTCAGATGAGAGAGACTGTTTCCCAGGAATCACAGACTAGATGACATTTGCAGAAAATGTGGAGGGAAAGGCTTTTAGAAATGGAATTGTCTAAATAGGATGAGGCCACATAAGAATAATTAAAATTTGCTTATGCAACAGGGTCCCCATTAGTATCCCCAGTGTGGGCAACTCTCCCTAAACTGAGGCTTTTATGTTTCTGGAAACATCAAGAGATAAAAGATTGCAGTGGAGAGAGGATTCAAATTTGGTGATCCCTGGGAAATGACCAGTGTAGAGGACAAGTACATTTTTCACCACAGGAGTTAAACAGGTGGCCCCTGCTCCCCTCCAGCAGGAGCAATCCAGCTGTTTATCTGACCAAGGCTGCTGCACAGCTTCACATTGTTTCAAGCTGGACCAAGCAAAAGTAAAAGCAAATAGGATTACTGTGCAGTCAGTGGAAAAATCGGATGTCTAGAAAGGAGTTTCAAAGTCATTCACAAGGGAAAGGAGACATCCACAGCTTTGGGCGGGACTTGCCAGAAGCTTCTGCTGATGACAGCTGACAGAAATACAGAAGCAGTTGCTTTTACAATTTTTTCCAGGAACAAGGTCTTTGTAAAATTGTGCTGAAATAAGGGAATGTTCAGGCAGACAGATTTCACGTCTTGTTTTTCAGGAACAACAGGTACCTGATGTCTACCAGGTATCTACCCTGACTGTCAGGTGTGTTTTACAGCCTCACATGTGCTCTGTGCTGCTGCATCCATTCTGCCAGCAACATCTGTTTAGTGAGTTCAGGGAAAGCCTGAGTATTTTTATGTGATCTGCAAGAAGTATTTACCAAAGTCCAGAAAGGTTTGTTCTTTCTGCCACTCTTTCCCTCCTACTCAAATTGATACTCATCTGCCTGTGACTTTCCCTCCAAGATGACTTCTGAGAAGTGTAAAATCTGTGCAAGTTGGTGCAGGGGCAGTGGCAAGGGGCTTCTGCAGCCAGCACAGAGACCTCTGGCAGAGCTGAGCAGGGCAATAGGCAGCTGTCCTGGGGGAGTTTGTTACAAACCACCCAACCAGGGTGCAGAGGCAGATGAAATATTCTGTAAGTGCCTGGCTGCTGTTTTATGATTGCCAGCCCTTGTTCTTGTGTGACACTTGCACTTGCTGGATGTCTGCTGGAAACTCAACACAGCAGAGAGGAAGCAGTCTAAGAAGTTCCTGGCATGTGTGGAAGAGAACTTCCCAACACGAGGGGTAAATGAGCCCCCCGGGGTGGTGCCCTGCTGGACCTGCTGTTCATGAACAGAGAAGGGCTGCTGGGAGCTGTGCTGCTTTTATGAACACATCAACAACAAAAGGAGAGCCAAGGAAAAAATCCATCCTTTGTGGAGATCTTGATGTGAATCAAGCCCAGCTTCCGATGACAGCCAAGCACAACTCCTACACTAATGGCAGAGGCATGAGGCAAGTGGGCTGCCAGACCCCTCAAAAGTCAAGAATCCCTTCCCTCTGTGTTTGATCTGGAAGGACAATAAGCAAGTTGCAAGATGACAGATTCAAAATTATATGGGAAGATTAGCAGATGACTTCTCCCAAATATTCTCAGCAAATCTACTACAACTTTTTAAAATATGCTAAAAAGCAGAAGAGGAAAGGCCGATTTTAACATAATACAGTCAACTGATGGCAGTCATTGCTGTGGTTTAACTATGAGCCCTGAATTTTAATGGATTTGAAAAAGAGAAGTGGGCATATTTAAAGGGATGGGAAGATTAAAAGATTTAGAACAGAACCAAAGAGAGTTGCACTCAGCATCGTGAAGATGAAATCTAAGCACAAATTGACAGGAACTGGTAGATTTTTCTTTTTTGGGTGAATCTTTCTGTAATTGTCCACAAGGGTTTCCTTGCCCTTTCCTCTGAAGCTTTAAAGCACGATTCCTGTCAAAGACAGTAGAAGTAGCACTGCTGTAAAAAATGGCTTAATGCTTGAAAATAGCACTTTGTAGTGAGCATTGGAAACCAAAAGTTCCCAGCCAGGAAGGGTAACTGGGGGTAGATGTTTAAAGTAAAACTTTTACACTTTATCCAAATGGTCTACTTAAGGCTTCCATTAGAAGGATTAGGCCTTTTCTTCTCCATCAGACTTTATTCTCAGCTTGTGCATCAGTGTTCCAGCAACATAGGACTGGAGCTGTCCTTTTGAATCAGCTGAATCCTGTTTGGCTTGTGGTCGGGAGGAATAGCTTTCAAACTCCAGCCCCTTACACCAGAGTACTTCAGGATGATGACAAGTGCACTGTTTTTTAAGAGGAGGGATTAGGAAGAACCAGGTAAAGACACATCCCAGAGTGTCAAGAGGTTTGTGTCAGAACTATGACAAGGCAAATGAATGGTTATAAATTTTCCTCATGTGAGGTTAAGTGTGCGTATCCATCTATATGTATTTATACATAAATGTACAGGTGAGCTGAGCTGCAGTTCTGAAGAGGCCAGGCCAAACAGCTTCATGAATTGTCAGGTGCAAATCCAAATAATACAGATTCTTTCCTTTCATTTGATTTTCTTAGCATGGGAATAACTGGCTTGAAACCCACAGGCAGTTTTATGTCCAGAAGAGTATTAAGAGAGAAGTTTTGATATGAAATCATTATCTTCCCTCTTCTAAATCCAAATACTAATTGCAACCTTGCTGTGAGCCTACAATAATAAGGCTATCATAGCCATAGCAACGGAAAGCAACATTAAATGGAACACATATCCACTGCACAAGATTGGTTTTTTGGTTTGGTTTTTTTCTCCATTTGGGCAGTAGGCACACATTTTGGCAGCCATGATATACAGATCAAAAGGGTTTCCAGTTCTTCAAACTGCTGAGCTATTTTGCCACATATATTCTCCTATCAGTAAATATTTTGTGTACCTGTATAATTAATTTCAGTGCAGGATGCTTTGTTAATCCACAGACACAAATGAAAACACAAATTTAAATTTCAGCATGGATTTTACAATGGCCCATTTACATTTCAGGATTAAGCCTGTAATAAGAACTTTTGTATAGTTATAATTGGGCTGATTTTTCTTAAAATGAGGAGATAAACATCTATGTAAATAGCCTCAAAAAGATACTGTCTTTAGGAAAAGAGCACTTCAAATGAGCTGCTTAAAGTCACCTTCTATGCTTTGCATGATAATTGTAATGCAAAATAATAAATAGCACAGGGCACCAAGCACAGCACTTCAAGGATGAAAGATGATATTGTGCCATTTATATAAAGATAATTAGGCATTTAAAAACAGCCAATATCACTTTAAAACCTTCCAATTAAAATAAATAAATTAAAAAGAGAGAGAAAGTGAAGGGTGTGTGCAAGGTAAGATTATTGAAATAAGTTTCCATTTGCTTTATTTTCCTCAGGGTATGTGTCCATAATGATCTGCCTGACACCAAAGCATCTGAGTACACTGTGAAATGAATTGCTGGGGACATTGCAGTGCACCACAATTCTGTAGGCCACGGGTGACATTTCAGATGTGGATCTACTTCACCTCTTTGTTAGTACATGTGAAGGTTACTTTTACCTGGAAAAGATGCTGCCATGCCCAGATTGCCATGTGGCATAGAGGAAAACTTATTTTAGCCGAAGACCTTATTGTTTTCATTGCTTAATCTTGTTTTCAGAGAGGAAATCTGTGAGAGAAAACTGTGGCAAAACAAGTGTCTTTATGCAGGTATAATTGTATCCCTCCTAACGAGGTCTCTCTACCAGAAAAAGCTCTGAAACTTTGCACCTTAATTCCGCACTACTCTGTCAGCAAAAATTTGTATTCTGTAATGTAATATTTATGTATGTTTATAAATGGTTAAGAAAGGGCTAACATAGACAGACATCATTAGCATGGGCAGAAACTACTGGGAGGTGTTAGAGATTGGCTCCTTATGCCCGTGATTTACAGCAATTGTCCTGCTGGAACCAGTAATTATCCAGCAATTGATTATTAAAACACCCTTTAGCGAATTATTTATGAGGATGCTTTTCATGTAAATTGCACCAGAAGTTGTTCAGAGGAGAGTTTCGCATTGATAAATAAATATTTTAATGCAGACAATTGAAAAGGAATTTTCAGCAGGTCTCAAAAGCGTGGCTTTTAATGGTAGAAGTGTATGTAACAGGAAAAACGATGAGTGTTTCATCTGAAGGAATGAAGCACTTGTGTCCCACGGCTGTAGTTGCAGAGGGCAGCGGTGGAGGTGGCGAGATAATCTAAACCAGAAATCTTCACAGTGCCCAGTGTGTCCTTAGCCATTAGCAAAGAGCTTAGATGGAATTGCGAATGTATCTCTGAGCTTCGCATGGGCTCTTGATTCTGGTTCTTTGCATGGGAGGGAATATTCACCTTTTTTCCTTGCACAAAAACCTTAAAAAAGGATTCTTGTGATGAAGCCCAACTGTGATGTACTCTTAGCCAAACAAAAGGGTTGATAGGGGCATTAGCTGGTGTGAAAAGGCATCTCATGCTGCAAACTCTCTGCACGGGTGCTCGAAGATCAGGGCTGCAACTACTCTGCACTTAATACCATTTAACTAACCCCACTGGGGCTCTGTGTAGTGCTCAACTAAGTTCCTACAGGTATTTTATTTACCCTGGGCATGCTCACAACTTTAATATGAGTTTTTTGTACCTATTCTTTGCTGTTTTCATGCTGACCCAGTCATTTTTTCCTGTGGTAACAATGTGGCACCTGTCTTTGTGTCATAGTTGTAGGAGGGAGAGTAAAGGTTACCCTCATAAATTCAAACATGCTTAAACCATTTTGACACAACTTGTAAAAATTAAAAGATGATTGTACTTTTAATAGCCATCTGTTCAGTAATATTCAAAGCAGTAAGCCTCCAGTATTCTAAAAGCACAGATTACCTGAAGTGACTGAAAGAGACTTCAAAGAATCTATAATTAAAATCAGTAATATGTACTGTATGTTTTAAAACCCCGAACTCTATTTGAAAGATTATTTTCTTTCTATAGTACTTAAGAACACATTCAGATATATTGATACGGGTATTGTCTTATTTAATGACCATCCCTGCTGGAGCCAGGCATGTTTGGCTGAGTCCTGCCTGTGGGAGGACAGGCCATTGTGCTGTCCCAGGAGTCAGGCTGACAAAGAAACGTGTCTCAGACACAATGCTGGCCCATTCTGCTCTCTCAGGCCAGAAAAAGCATAAAAAAGGTGCAGTTTACTTCCCCCTGCCTGTCTACGGCTCCCCTGGCAAGCATGGCATGAGCAAATTCCTCTTAGTCTCCATTCATGTGCAAAGGCACAAAAGGAGAGAACAATATCTGCATTTTCCACTGCAGCCCATACAATATGAGGGTAGGCAGTGTGGCTAGACAGGGATTTGGGGAATTGTTCTCCTGCTTGGGTCTGAATGACAAACTGCTCTTGCAAGAGCAGGCTGTGCTGGTGTTGTTACACGGAACTATCGCTGACACACCTGGAGCCGCTGGGCATGAAAGGCACTTTATAACCCAAATCTGTGCCCTTCAGTGGGATTTATGGACCATTTGTACACCAGTGGAAATTTAGCCGTGCTCTTAATAAGCTTTTGGTGATTTCACTGGGAGCTCTGTATGCAGAAGAATCGAGGATTAAGCTCTCCCTAAAGGTTTTGAGGTTTAGAAAATGGAAAGAGGGAAGGGGCTGGCCTTTTTTCAAACACCTGGGATCCTCCCCTTTCTTCCCATCCTCCACAACCTCTCGCAGGTAGACACTGCCATAGTAAGATCTCTAGGTGCATCACAACAAACTTTACCTGTGGAACTGGCTTATATACCTTAAATTTACCTATTCTTTCTCCCTTAGTCTGGTATTTACCCTTATTCTATTATTAATGTTAATTTTGTGGGCATACCTTGTCATGACTAACATTTTGTGTGAATATGGCAGCAAGAAATGGCATGGGACTGTATCTTCCTTTCGTCATCCACTGTTTATTGTTAAATACACAGTATTTTATTGTTTATTAAATAATGGAATTAGTATTTTCTTTGCCTTGCCCTTATATTTTTGCACATAGTAGCAGTAGTGAGAAAGACATGACTTCTTCCTTGGCAAGCTGGCTTGTTAAAAGTTGAATGATATTTTTAATTGTGGAGACAGGTTTTTGATTTTAATTTAATTTTTAAAAAAATTATTTGAATGAAACTAATTTTCAGGCCTCATCATCATCTGTTCTCAGTGAGCTTTTAGAAGCCCCCCTTTGACTTTGAATATGAAAGGTCTGAAAGCAAAATGGATTCTCTCTTAAACTGTTATCACTGTGTTGTTTGAAATACAGATTAGACCAGAGACAAAGTAGTTTTGTTGGCCTGATAGAGAATTAATTCTCCTTTCTCCTTGGTATTAAAGTCCAGAGCTGGAACCAGCAGGTCTGTTAGAAATAAGGAGTAAAGGTGAATTCTCTCTTCTTTTCCCTTTCAGTGTGAGCAATGGGGAGATAATTCCTTATTGCTAGAATTGTTAACTGGAGGTAGAAGGGAAGGCTGTGTAAAGAGAGTGGTAAGAAAGAAGATTTGGATTTAAATATTCATGTTTTGGGGGGCTATTCAGTGATATCAGGAATAAATTACCAGCTAAGGACACACTTGATTGATTCTGTCTGAATTTGTTTTATAATATTTTCACATAATTTCATTTATTCTGTCCTTCAACATCCATTAGAGGAAAAGAGAAAAAATATACAGCATATGAAAAGAACACAGGGAAGTTTTTAATATAATGTTAATAATAGTTGATATTTAATTGAGATCGTATCTTTAATCTTTTCTTCTTTTCCCCTGCCAGTGTTTCATCTCTATTCTTATTATCTTGTTTTCAGTACAGAATTATCACCCACTGGTTTTCAATTACAGCGATGCCCATATTGATTCTCCCCTTGATTTTAACTCGGAGCTGAAAAATTACTCACTTAAGCCAATAAAGTAGATGATGTGCTTAGTTTTGGGTTCCTTTTTTAAAATAATAAACGAATAAAGAAGAAGAATGAGAAGCTTATAATGATTCTGAGTTACGGCAAATTTGTACGGAAAAGCATTTTAAATCATTAGAACTCAGAACAGTGTTGCAAATTTATATTTATCTCTTCATGTTGAAGTGGTCCCTTAGGACACAAAACCAATGTCTGTAATTCTAAGTTGCATTTGTCTGTTAGTCCTTGGGCACTGAGACCCCCTGGCAGATAATGGATTCTGTCTGCGCTTCTCTTGGCTTCCAAAAATAAGGTTTCTGTATGCAAAGTGCCCATTGGGAATGGTCCATGTCCACGCTCGCTCACAGACTGTGGCCAGGAATTGTCTGGGGGAGTGCCAGCTGGCATGGGCCAAAATCACTGCTCTTCTGGGTTAACAGTGGAGATGATCACATTCCCAGGCTCAGGGAAGTTCCCAGGCACTGCTCAATTTACTGGCAGAGATGGAGCCAGAGAGCATTGTCCCGTCTAGGAGAGGTTACATCACTTCTCCAAACTCTTCTGTGCACACCTGTCTGCTCAACACAAAAATAGTCCCACGATGTAATGAGAACAAATTGAAGGCTTAAAACCAAGATTCAGCGCAAGGTTTGACCTTTCAGAGAGGCCAAGGCCAAGGGTTGCCATGGTATGGCTGTGGTGGCCATGTGTAATTATGAATCAGTCTTTTTTGGTGCTTAGAAAGTATGAATTCAGGAGAAGAAGCTGAACAGCAGCTTTCCTGCATGGTGAAGGATTTGATTTGATTCTGCATCCATTACAGTCAAGGGAAAACTCTCTTACTAGCTTTTGTTGGAGCAGACTGAGAGCTAGCTGTAGGGAAAAATCACACAGAGCCATCAATTTCACACACACACAACCCAAAAGAGAAATAGCAAAGGGTCAAAGGTACCAACGGCAAAAATTCAGAACCTCTGTCTTAAACACCACAAGTAAGTTATCTGAAGTACTTGTGACAGAATGAGTGGTTTGTAAGGGAATCCACACAGGTGCACACCTTAAAGTATTGGTAGGTATGTGTGTAGGTGGGATTTCTCCAGAGGAGGAAGGAACTGTCTCAACTTCAGGAAGATGCTGAATATCTATAGAAGAAAATTGCTTTAACTAACTTTGGCCCCAGTGGTCTGGGATGATATTCCCATCTGCATTCAGCTACCTATGTGGACATAGTATAAAAACAATTCTTTTTAGTCTGACCAGGAAACACCGAAATAACAAATCACTTAGGCTTTTGTGCTGTTGGTTAGATTGCCATTTATAATCTCTCCTTTTCTTTGAGTGTGTTCAGTATTCTTGGCCACATTTTATTGTAACTCTAACTTTTAAACCTAAGACTGCTAATCTGCAATGATACTTAGAAATATTTGAGTCAAGATTTTCAGACATGTTCTTGTAGTCCTGAAAACTCCAGAGAACCCCTTGCATAAAAGGCCTGTTTTGAAGAGAAGAGCCACCAAATGAAATTTTTGGTGCCACTCAGGTTCTAGGCCTCTGTCCTGCCTCAATCTCTGGTTGTCCCCTCCTAGCTCTGGACAGACAGTCCTGCCTTCTCAGGGGCCCAGCTGTATTTACCTCATTTCAACATCCATCTCTTCCTCTTAGAATCACATATTTACTTTGACAAGATTTTCCCTATGCTTGTCACTGCCCAGCCTTCTTTTTACATGTCTGTTTTCTCCACTTTTTTTGCACTGTAGCAGCGTTGCCCCTCTTTGGAAATGTTCCAGAAAGCACCTCTACTTGCTCATTTGTGAAATGCCAGTATGGTAGGTTGTAATTTGCCAGTCCATTTCTTCCCTGAGAGTGAATTAATTGAGTTGATAGCAGCAGAATTTATAGTTTTGTACAGGCTATATGTACATGCTAGGGAAATGTTTTAGCATTAGGATGGGGTAAATGAGTCATAACTGATTACAGAGGAATTCCTGTCTAGGCAGTGATGGGAAGCCAAGGCTCCCCTTTCCATTCTTTCTGGGATGCCCGCCCTGCTTAAACTGTTGCCTGTCTCTCCTTCTTTTTGTGTTGCACTTAGCATCACACAGGGCTGGGATCTCTAAAGGATTTGTGAAACTGCAGAAGACAAATTTTCTGGAGTGGCTCATCATCACATGAGATTGTTTTACTGCCTTTTCTGTTTGGGGCAGACATGTTCATGAGGGCTTCAGTCTATCTGATCCTGCACATCACACATATTCTCGTTTTTATTTATCATCTGCCAATTGTTTACATAGATTTTATTTTTAAAAATTATTTATTTATTTTTAAATTTTAGGAGTTGGACTAGCAGGTCTGTGGCTCTTTCTGAACCTGCATAGAGGCTCTTCTACCACATCCACTCCCCTCTACCCCTATAATACTAAAACATTCCTTCAGGCTGTAGTACCCTCTAGGCCATCAAAAAGTTGTTGTTGCTTCCTGTGAAATACCTCTGGTGCCAAATACAACCTCAGTGCAGCCCGTGGAAATGGAGTGTCCCAAAGGGGATGCTGACTGTGCATAAAAGTGGACTCTGTTTTTTCAAGGCACCTGCCAGAACCTTGCTGACATTTTCAGCATAGGAAAATATTTGGCACTGGACAGCTGTTCAAAAACTTTTACCCTTGTAAGTAGTAGAAAATGTTCCCTTTTTAAAAACATATTTATGTAATTTTGGGGCCTATACACATATGAAAGGCTTCATTTTTTCCCCCCACTGTTAACTTCAGGGAATTTACCTCCTCAGTTCTTCCTATTTCCTCTATCATTCCTAACTGTGAACACATCCAGCTCTTCTTTTTAGACCAAGTCTTTCCCAGCAACCTGAGCTGCAGGATGGTTAATTGCTTTTACTCTTTCTTCCAGGAATTAGAAGTCTGACTCCAGCATCTATTTATTATTTTTAGGTTCCTCTAATAAGTGCACCTTGTTGAATGCTTAACTTGTTTGGATTTAACACCTCCTCCCTTAGCAGTATTGCAAGTTATTTCTCTTCCGCCTTAATCTCCCATAAAAATGATGAGGACAGGATTGTACCTGCAAGCTCTGAGGTTTGCCACTTTCTACCTTTCTGCCAGCTGGCTTTTCCATCTTGTGACGTGCAATTGGCTTATGTTTCAGTGTAAAATTATGAGCTGCCCGTTTGCTTGTAAGTTGAAATTTTAGCAAAGATTAAGTTGGTGTTTTAACTACTGCTCATATGAAGAGTTCAGAAGAGCTACTGGCCCTGTGTGTCACCTTCGTGTCCTGCACAGTGTGCTGGCTTTGGCAAACGTGGTGATGCATCATTCATTCACGACAGCAAAGGACAGCCCGTGGCAGTTGCAAGTGCCTGGCAGTGTCTTAATTTGTGGCAGTAGCTCGGAAGTGTTCAGCTGTGTGTGGCATTGTCCTGCCCCAGTCCTCCCCTTGCTTCCCTCTTCCTTCAAATCCCAGCTAAGAGTTTTGTACGCCTTTCTATCCAGGCCTCTTCTTTCAGTACTTTGGATTTTCCATGAACACTACTGAATAGATCACATGAATGTTGTCTGTGAGAATATGTAGATGGTGGCTGGGCCATCTATAAACCTTGGATTATTTACAGACTCATCTGTTTCTTCTCCTGTGTTGTGCCTTGTACACAGAATCACAGAATGGTTTGGGTTGGAAGGGACCTTAAAGCTCAGCCTGTTCCACCCCCCTGCCATGGCCAGGGACACCTTCCACTGTCCCAGGGTTCTCAGAGCCCCATCCAGCCTGGCCTTGGACACTGCCAGGGATGGGGTATTCACAGCTTCTCTGGGCAGCCTTTTCCAGTGTTTAATCACCCTCACAGGAAAGAATTTTTCCTAATATCTAATATACACCTACTTTCTGCCAATTGGAAGCCATTTCCCATTGTCCTGTGACGACATTTGTAAGTAGGAGTAGAATGCAATATTCAAATTCCCCCAATGCACTGTTTTTCACAACTAGAAATTATCAGATTTAAGGTAGTCTTGGAAGTTATTTTTGTTATTTAATTTTTTTTTACTTGCTTGGTGACTGCAATAGATATTGTACTGGGAGAAACTCTGATATAGACCTTCATCATCCTTTATTTTCCTGGACAATTCCAACAAAAGAGGGTTTTTTATCTTGTTATTAAGCAGTTGATCAGAGCCCTTCACTGATGAATTTCCATTGCCTATCATTATGGAACCCGAGTCTTTGTACAGCACAAAATGCAGCCTATTTTAACAAATTCATTTTGCTAGGTTAAAAATGGGAAGGAGATACTAGCAAAGTCTTGAACTATGTTGTCAGGACATGCTCCTTCACTCTATCTATAAAAAAAATATAGACAGAATTTAACTAGCTGCTTCTGAGGGAAAATATAGGCTGCATTCCAGAGAGAAATATATGTGAAGTGTTAGACCATGGGCAAGCTAATATGCAAATTACTTCAGTGCATCACAATTGGAGAGTCAAGTCAGTCACCTTGAGAACATTTCCCAAAATACCGCTTCTAAATAATTTAGGATAGTGTGCTCTTAAATGTGTGTGGAAACAGTGTTGAAAAAAAAAAAAGAAAAAAAAGATAGATATAAGAACCATACTCTCCCAAAACTCTAAAAATTTTGTTTTCCATTCTCAAGCTCTATGGACTGAAGGAACAGCGAACCTGTAAGATTCAGTTGTAATGTAGAATTGAGCTGCACCATTTCCATAATATTAATCAAAATAGGACTCAAAACATCTGCACGTGGTGAGCAGTGCAACCCTCACCGCCAGCACCAGTCATCCTTAGGAAGCAACAAATAACAGAGATCATGAGAGTTGATTTTTAAAGGGTTTAGGCATTTGTCTAGAAAACACAAACTGGAAATCAAATCTGAAATGAAATTGGTACAGTCATCAAACAAAATGAAATTTTCTTTTAAAGAGGGAGCTGGAAAATGGATATGCAAAGGGGTTATTTATAGGAGAAATTCCTCTCTATAGGAGGAGTTCATCTCACTTATTTGAGATGAACCTAAATAGGTTCAAATAAGTGAGATGAACTAGCTGTAAGTATAAAATTTTAAATATTTAAATTATTAGTAATCTGTTTCACAAATTGGCCTTTTCTCTTTTTGGTTTTTTTTTTTGGGAGAAGAAAAAGCAGGGAAGAGTGTGCAGGAGCATGATTAACAGAATAAAGGTTTCCTTTAATTTATTCACTAAAGTTTCCTGGCAGGTAAAGCTCATTTAAAGGAAACACAATTTTTTTCATGATCTTCTAAATTCCCATCTGTGCTCAGACAGTTCTATTTACACTGTTACATTCTTTAGGAGCAAAACTTCTCTGATGCAAAATGCTGAAGGGGCTGTGCCTGAAAGCTGCCGAAAAATATCTATGTGCAGAATGTTCCCTGGAAATGACAGTGGTGTTCACCAGGACAACCTGATGGAATCAGACTCCCAGGGTACCACACACACCGATAAAGGAAGCTGTGGTGCTTTTAATGAAGTTGTAACTGGTCTTGTTTTTAATGCAGAAGGTCCTCAGCTTGTTCCCTGATCTGTCAAGCTCATGGTAGCTGAGACACCTGTACTGCAGATTTTTTATGTTAGGGGTAAGTTTGCCACAAATCAAGCAAGCAAGGAGGGGAGCTCATGGCAAGAGACATGCCCCATGAGTCCAATCAATAAAGTTATTTGAAGTTGCTTAAGTGGCTTTAACAGAATCACCAAACCAAAGCCAAACCCTACCTCCTCTCTTTCTATTTACTGGCGCTTTTAATACTTTAAAAGCCTCACAGATGTCTCGTCCAGTTTTTGAGAATGTTCAAACAATTTTGGATTTGCCAGGTTTAAACCTGTATTGACTTTTTATTCATCTTGGACCTAACAAACTTTTTTGGTTTATGATTTCTGCCATGACCTGAATTTGCAGCAGTTTTATGTGTTCACTTCAATGTTGCAGTAGAATTTCTCTCTTCCAAGTTCCTAATTGCCTTCACAGTCCAGCAAATCTAGGTGGTATTTGCTACCCAAAGTCCACAAGAAGAAGCTATTTTGAAATGTCCATAAAAGAGTGGTAAATTTTTGTTATGATGCTAACAGCAGTAGCATTACAACAGGGCAATACATTTACAACAGTTAATTTTTTTATATTTTCTACAAGATGCTAAAATTGTGCTGGAATAACAAACCTGTATAACTTTTCCAGGCATGGATTTTGACTGCTTGGATGGTAGAAAACGCAGGCTGCCAATATTTCAAACTCTGTGTATTGTCAGTATTCTTGTGTTGCAATTTATGAAATACCCAAAGGTAAGAAGCTGTCATTGTTTGTAGCACCTGCAGTGTAAGACAGTGACTTTGCCAGCCCTTGCTGGAAATTGTCAGTAGATGCTGAGAAGTGTTTTTTCAGGATCCTCAGTAGATTGCCAAATGAGGTTTTCTTTGTGGAAGATTCATACATTTGTGGGGAATCCCTGGACTTCAAACACATAAAACAGGGCATCTACAAATGAACAAGGGGCTAGAATAGGTGCATCAAAATGTGCCAGTGAAGAGTGGACAGCCCAATGGTGCTTTGTAGGAAGCACCAAAATACTTGAAGATATGAAGCCTTATGCATTCCAAAGCAAAGGAATCACATCACACGATTGATGGATGTTTGTGCAAAGCTCTCTGTGTAGAAAATACAGAAGCAATGTAGCATTAAGGTTCACAATCTCAAGCCTAGGAAATTTCTGCAATAAATTCCGAGCCAGACAACAAAGGAGAATCGTGATAGATCGACTGCCTTGCTGTCCTTGAGTAAAGTTAGGTATTTGCTTGTTTAGAAGCACTGAAGAAGCTTTGTGGTGTCTGACTCCTGTTTGGGTGACTGGGAAGCAGATCCCTCACATGCAACAGCAGCAGCTCTCATTGAGAGCTCATTTGCCTGGCATGGAATTCCAGAGACTGTAATTACAGATAATGTAACTCAATTTTCCTGTCAGGATCTGCTATTTGTAGTACCAGCAGAACCAGAGTGTGTCACATCCCTGCCACACTCCAGCCAAAGCAGAAGCAGCTGTCAGGGTTGCCAAGCATCCTGGGGTGAAAGGGATACAGAGAACGTATTTTTGTACATTATTTGGTGATCAGCAATCGTACAGGATCATTCTGTGTCAAACCACACATGGATACTGTGGTGCACAAATGCTGCAACTCAGTCGAGGTAGAAAAACACTCCATCTGCTGTGGTCTAATTTGTAAAATAGGACTGTAAAACCCAAATCAGATATCCCTCCTCCAGTAAAAAGGTCTGCTGTGTTCAGTACGGTATATCCAACACAGCAGCAGCAGAGAACTTACCTGAATAAGAGTGGACATAATTCATGGTCAGTCAGGCTCTCAAAATCAAAGCTACACACTAACTCAAACCCAAGGCTGTTATATTTAAGGATGTTGTATTTGTTCTAATTTGTGCATTTAGCAAGTTAGGCCTTTGGCTTTTTCCTCTATTTGCAGTAAAACATTGCCTTCTTGCAACGAGGCCCCAGAAGAAAGACAAAGTATGAAATTCTGGGGAGGTACTGAACTTTCAATGTTCAGGACAAAGTAAAATGTCATCATTAAAGCAAGTAGAAATGACAATAAGATTTCTGTTTTAAAAGCTAGCATCAAGATACCTGCTGTTACTGAATAACATATATAAAAGATTTTTTCACCAAACAAAGGTCATCCTTTCTTTTTGACTGACTCTCTGTATTTGGAAAAGTAAAATCAACTTGACTCCATCAAGACTGGCTTTCCCCCCCATCTATGCATCAAAGAATTGAACATATGTGAGGAAATGAAGGACATTTCCTAAGTTTCCAGAAATCCAATGGCTGTTTGTGACTCCCTTTTAGTTTGATTCAGGTTAGAATAACTGGTTGCCAAATCCACCTTTGAGTACCCCTTGTGCTTAGATACCTCAGCTATCCATGACAGAGTTATTTAAGGCAGAGACATCTTCACCTGCAGTCACCTGGAAAGAGAATCTCCACTTTCCTATTCCCGTCTTTCATCATACCCAGCAATTTTATTCTGAATGAAGATTAAAATCAACTTAGAGGAACACAGGAATTGTGTTTCAATGCATGCAGATGCAATGGCTCTGAAATAGAGCTAATAATGCTGTGACAAGTGCCTTGTAATTTCTAGAGATGTCATAGTTCATTTGATATCATTCCTATGCCATGTCCTAGTAAGACAGAAGGAAGCAGTGCCCAGGGTGTAGAAACTGTTGCATGCTGAGGGCAGTGAAAACTAGAACAGATTCAGAGAATCTGAACAATTCAGGTCATAAAGACTTGTAAAGGTTGTTTAATCTGACCTCCTGCTCAATGCAAGGCCATCTTGATCAGTATTTCAGGGCTGTATTTCAGTTTTGAAAATCTCCTGCAGCTCCTCTGTACTTTTTCCAGTTCTGTGCCACCCTCAGGAGATGATTTTTTCTCATTTAATCCAGTTAGAGTTTCCTTGCAAGCAATTCTTTTTTCATTGCTTCTAGGTCTTTTTCTGTACATCTCAGGGACCAGTCTTCGTTATAACCTTCCTGCAGGACCCCCAAAGCCGTCTGTCCTCCAGGCTGAAGCTCAGTGTTTCCTCACAGGGCAGGTCTGACTGTCACAGTGGCTCTCTACTGATTCTTTCCTGTTTTTTGCTGTCCAAATCCACCCTCACAAATACCGAGCAGAGGGGACTGACCCCATCCTTTGACCCGCTGTCCCCAGCCTTGCTGCTCATGACATGGTCACCCTGTGCTGGCCATTGATTCGTGGATAAATACCAGGTCTGTGGAGGCAGGGAGGTGAAAGAATTGTTCTCTGGGGAAACTATGAGCAGCATATCTCATCCAGCAAATTAACCATTGTGCAAGACTTGGAGGATAAAAATGGAAGTGATATAAGCAGAAAAAAAAGGAGTGAGGCCCAGCAAGGACTCTTAGGGCTAACACAGAGAAAGATTTACAAACAGCAACCTCTTTTTCCCAAATATCTCCAGGCAGCAATCTGAATACTTCTGGACATGTTTAAGAGCTGTGTACTTTGGGTTTGCAATAATACCTGTGGATTCCGGTTGGATTTTTTTTTGGGGTTTTAAAAAATTTATTTTATTTTTTTCCTGCCTCATGCCCACATACAACTTGTCCATAATGAGAGGTTTATATTACTAATCAATGAGTACAAACATCTGATCTTCACACACTATGGTCAGTCAAGCTTTGACCGCTGGCAGTGCACATTAATTGTCTGGGATAACTATTGCCCAGCAATCCCAGCAGCTCAGAGCCTGAAAAATGGGTATACAACTGCTCAAAGCTGTAGTGTCCTCCTTAAATCAGGAGAAAAGGGACTGCAGCTTTACTAGCAAGATAGATTAAAGTTAGTCCTCTAGCTAAGAGAATACTCATACATATATATATATATATATATATATATATATATAATATATATATTTATATATTTAGATGATGGTGCTTATCTTCTTCAAAATGCTTTATGTCCTCTGAAAAGACACCATAAGTAGAGATATATAGTAAGGTTATACAAAAAGGCAAACTTTTTCACAGTGACATCATACTATAAAATTGAATATCACTGTATTATTTTTAATTTTTCCCCTTTTGCATTGTCTGTCTCTATTTTGAGTATTTGTGCTGCGGAATTAATGACATAAGTAAAATAATTAGGTAAGGTATTACTAGATCTACTTTGTGCTTCAGTTTATGAATATAGAAACCAGTAGGGCTCGTTAAGAAAATGTTCATATTTTTAGGTTTGTGTCCCTTGGAAGAAAGTACTGGCATTGAGAATATATAGCAGCACTGAGTCAAATGTGAGGACTTTTAATGGAATAAAGTAGAGAAAATTTTGCCAACTTTAGTCACACCTGTTAATCTTGAAGAATCAAAAATACAAGTGCATTGCAGTTAAAATGCAATGGGATGATCTTTAAGGTGTCTTTGAAGCCAGGCCATTGTGTGCCACACGGGAGGGGAGGCTGGTGACACCAGGGTCACACCAGCCTCCTCCTCTGTGTCCCCTTGGCAATCTGCCTACCACGGGCATTGCTCTTGTGTGGGTGTGCCCAGCGGGCTCCAAAAGACAACTGCATGCATTGCACAACTTTTTAAAGCAGGGGTGTCGTTGCATGTGAAATGCACTCTTTGCATCTAGGATTTACAGCCTGAATTAGTGAGGGAAGACAGGAAAAGCGGGAAGGATATTTCTCTGTGCTTTGTCACAACTTCTATTTACCTGAGGAAAATGTTCACATTCTTTATGTCCTCAGGGCACCCACCACTGCCCCAGTTCCAGCACGTGCTGTATCTCTCCTCAGGGAAACCCTTGAAGCCATATGGTTCACTTGCTGTTCCTGTGTTTCTGTGTGCCTAAGGAGCTGGTAGTGGTAGTGGTCCTTATTTTTTCTACTGCTTCACTCAGTGCCTGGTTTGCTTTTTATGCTTTTTCCAAATGAAAAAGTGACTATTGCACTCTGCAGCTTCCCTTTTGCTCAACAGTAGCAGCATATAAATATGCTTCTACTCACACGTGTTCTTTTTCCCATATTAGAGCAACCAAAGGGATAAAATTTTGCTTTGTAGTGACAGTATTGGAAAAATCAAGCTTCCTAATCTTTCCGTATTGATCTTCTGTTAAGCAAGCTGATGGACTGGATTTTGCTTCCATTGTATTAATACACATCTCTCCAGACCTTTTTATCTGGGTCTCCAAACCCATGGGGGAGAAATCTGTTGCCAAAATCAAAGAGGCTGGTTGCTTTAGGAGTGTGCATATGTGTGTTCAGCATGACAGAGCTGGCAAATAATTTCTGAAGAGACTGTTACAGGAAAGGCCTTTTGATGGTGTATAATAGAAGTGGATATATAGTATGAAATATATATCACTAT
Organism: Pardalotus punctatus; assembly: GCA_013400915.1. Lineage (NCBI taxonomy): Eukaryota > Metazoa > Chordata > Aves > Passeriformes > Pardalotidae > Pardalotus > Pardalotus punctatus. Next base: position 777,390 of record VZTX01003182.1, on the reverse strand, counting down.
ATAATATATAGTGAATGTGGTATAAGTGAAAGAGACTACAGTATGATGTATGAAAATCCCATGTGAGTGTGTTTACCAGGCAGGGATCCCCACCGAGCTTGCAAGGAATGTTTTAGTCTCAAGTGACAAGGATTTAAAGGGTGAATAACAGCCAGCTAAATTTCAGCCTGTTGTCCAAGCATGCTGGGGCTCCTGCTTAGACACAATGAATGAAGAAATTCCACTTACGTGTCTGTGGAATACTGGTATGCTTATTTTGTAATATATACAATTTGGTACAAAGGTTGCATGACATTTGGACTCCACAGGCATGGTCAGTGGCAAAATAACATGAAATGCAATATCAGCAGCAATTTTCCATAGCTCTGTTACAGTATTACACAGAAATGTCACATTAAGTGCTGCGAGATGTCAAGGTCAGTGCTGCCTGCTGGAACTGTGGTTCTGTCCTCCAGGATGCAATGGCTTTTTTTCAAAGCACATCATGTTCAGCAGAAGAACAGGAATTCATGGGATGATTGCAGGACACAATATTGTCCAAAGTGTTTGTCAACAGCTCTTGAAACAAGAGCTTGCAAAAAGTGCTGGCAGAGGATTCATGAGGGTCTACTTCAGCCTGAACCAGTGAACCAGTTCATGTTTGTTCCAAACAATTCAGTCCATGATAAGAGCTTCAAAGAACTGTCTGAAGGCTAACAATTACACTGAACCTGAACAATTAGCACTTAGAGACATTAAAAAGAATAAACTGACTTTTGTATCCAGAGATCTGACTGTGTGTCTCTCAAGGGGAAGGTTTTTGGTCGCAGCCAAAGAACAGAATAGTAATTCAAACTGAAAAAATAAAAAAAAAAGGGGAGGAGTGTTGTATTCATCTCCTATAACGCATTAGTTTGGACATTTACATCTGATATCTGCTTTTCTATGAATGTATTTTTCTCCACGTTCAGAATTGTACTTTAAAGTTTTACTCCTCATTAACAGTAAAACAGTTTAACATTTAACTTTTTTTTTTCAATTTAATTTTACTAAGTCATTTGGGAAAAAAAAAAGATGCAGAGGTAAACAGAGATTCTGCAGACGCAAACAAAGTTAGTGCATCTGTTCTTGAATCCCTTGTCTAGGAGATGTAAGGCACCGTATCCAGTATTTTAAGGACTTGGGCACATTATACAGCATATCTGAAAAATGGCTGTGTCATTATTTACATTGTACAGAACAAAGGAGTATTCAGAAAATGTCATGGACGATTAAAGCAGGAAAAAATGGATTCCATTCTCCACACTGACACTGATTTTCCCTGTGTCCTCATACATCTGCAGGCTGCTCAGGCACATGCTTTCTGGATGACTCGGCTCGCTCCAGCAGCAGGGCTCTAGAACACACAAAGGCTGCATATTCAATACATGCAAATATTTTCAGACAGACAGGCCTTTTTTTTCTGCATGCCTCATTCCCCATATCCTCAGCATCAGGAGGATACATTCATTAATTTTTTTGGGACTGAGATGATGTATTATTGTTTGAGATGTCAAAGGGAAGGTTGTAGCAAGTAGGATGAACTCGGAGACAGCAAAATGCCAGTACACAAGGTACAAACAAGTGCAGCTGAAATGCAAATCTAAATTTTGAGCTCTGAAACAAAAAATTGCGTTAAATAACGCTGCCTGCTAGAAGAAAAAGGATATCAAAAGAAAAAATATTTATACAACTTGAGATTACAGGCTTTTAAGGTATTTAGATCAGCATTTACCTAAAGTGAAGCCCATCCTTAAATGTATCTGTAGATAAAATTAATTCTTTAGTGTGACACTTTGTTGTATGTCCCACAGAATTATTTGATTCAATTCTCAAACTGATTTGTTTGTTGGGTGTAGGACACCTGCACCAGTCTGATTTGATTTATTGGTTAGGTGGACACGCAACTGTGATGGTTACAGATAAATCTGACAGAAACATTCTTTGTCACATAAAGTAGATGCAAGCTGAATGTAAAGCAAAGATCAAGTTCACTCCACCTTATTAGCTAAAAAGAAATTTAGTCTTCTGAGTGTTACAGTGTTTGGGAAGTTTTTTTGGTTATTTGCTTTTTTTAAAGTGGTCTATTCCTGTGAGGTGACGGCCTTGCAATCCATATATTTGTAGATTTACCACAAAAATGAAACAAAAATTTTAAAGCAATGGAGATAAATCCTACCTATATACTAAAAAGTAAAATATCTGTCTGTCTATAAATGGGAAAAGAGCATTTATTTTCTTTGTAGTAGTTATTTCCCAGTCTCTTGTGCTAGTCTGTGGCAGGAAAACAATGAGCAACCTCCTTTCTTTCTTTGCTCAGGCACTGAAACTTCTCCCTAAAAGTGTGGTTCTCTTCCACTTGGTCCCTTTTATTTTTTAATGAAGTAGAATGAAAGTGATGTTTATTTACCCATGATAAACTTCAGTTTATCATAAAATGTTTGAGGTTGGAAGGGAGCTCCAAGATCTTACAGTTCCAACACCCCTGCCATGGGCTGGGATGCCACCCACTAGATCAGATTGCTCAGGGGCACATCCGTCCTGGCCTTGAAATTTCGTGTACTAACTGATATCTTGTGCTAAGATTATTCCCCGTGAATCCACCCTCTCAAGGCCTTTGTGTGCTGCATTGGGATGAGCTCTGTCCTCTGCTTGAATGCTTTGGGAAGTTTCTGCCTTCTTGGTCCCTCATGGCAGTTTTCAAAATAATGGTTTTTGTGTAACCTTTAGCTATACCATTAAAAGGCACCCAAAAATCTTGGGCCTTTTGAAAAAAAATGGGCTTTGTTTATGATTTATTTTTCTTTACCTTATCAACCCCAGATGGGTACCTCATACATGTTTATTGCTCCTGGGCATGCAGATAATCTATAAGAGCAAATGGAAAACCACAGAATCCCTACAACTTTTATATACACAGGCTTGGAGTCTGGCAGTTGCTCCTTTGCAGAGTTACCTGTCTGAAGTCAGGCCGGTTTTTGGGTGAGATAAAATGAATAACCTGGCAGTTGTACCCCTATGTCACGCAGTACCTCCAAATTCTGCTGTTTGGACCTCCTTAGGGGCTGGCTGCTCCTGGCAGCACGGCTCTGGGTGAAGGGGTGAGAGGGTCAGTGTTGTGGAGTCTGGACTCTGTTTTGGGGAAAAGGAGAAGTAGAATTAGTCAGGGATACCTCTTCCTCAGCACACAGCTCACGGAGATTCAACGTTCTGTGTTCCAGCTATAGATAGGGTGGGATTTGAGGCATGTCACAGAACACAGCCAGGAGCAGCCCCTGTCGATTTTAGTGGCAATTCCAGAGCAAACTAAATTAAAACCCTGTAATGGTAAGGGCTTCTTTATGAAATTCATCCTTTTGAAATTATGGGCTGCATAGATAAAACAGTGGGTGAGATGAATGTAGTATAATGTATATATGAAGTGCATGAGCTGGATAGAACACATAAATGCAACATAGGTAAATAATTTAATATAAATTATATAATTATACATGTAACAGAACATATGAACAAAAATTGTGCTTTGCTTAAAGCACATGGGAAATGGGTGGTAGAGCTGGAAATTGGACAACTCATGTTAGTCAGAAGATCATTCAGCAAAAAGCTGAAGGAAGGTTTATTCCTATATTAACTTTCATTTTTTCAGGCAGCATTGCCCTTCTAAAGATATCCCTTCAAAAGATGGACCTTTTAAGAATGTCTGCAGATCTGGACTCCCTCAGATTAACTGGGGGCACACATTTCAAAGGGAAGTGGTGTTCATGGGAATTCTCTGCCAGCCACCCAGATCTCAGTTGCAGAAGTAAAGGATAAGTAGTAAAGGAGTTTAAATTTCCTCGAGCTGCCTTCTGTTGTGCTTCAGCTTTGATCTGCCAGGATTACCTTGAGAGGTGGGAAAAGTAGTTAATTTTCCACTTTCACTTGACACTTCCCCTTTCTCTAGGGGCTGCTGAGTTAGTGCCCGCTGCCTACCTGGGCGAGCTGAACGCGGTACCAGAACTTGCACTTTCTGGGCGCTGACTGACTTCACAGACTGTCACATGAGGCATTCAAGGATTTCCCTTGGTTTCAGTGTAGCTGCCAGGCAACTACAACCAGAGAGGTGGACTTTCTACTCTGGTCAGCCCACGGTGCCACCGTCTTTACCTTGTCTTTTCTCTGTGGTCCCACAGAGCCTGAGTCCCCAGGGAGCATTCTTTAAATAGTCTTGCAAGTATTTCTTTACCTTTCTCCAGCTCTGGATTAAAACCATGCTTTGTGGTGATGCCTACAAAAAGATTTAACTCTGCTTAGGTGACTTCTGCTCTGTTCATAAAGTTAAATGTGTTGTCTTCTTGTGTTGTTTTATTCCTTCATCTTTTGTCTTTGGAGTTATATTTAGGCTTTTGTTTTATTATTAATTAGACACCATCCTTTAGTTCTGCTCTTATCACACCTCAAACAATAGATTCTCAGCCATAGCCAAGGCTTCTGACTTCTTCAGTAATACAAATATTTGGCAACAGAGCACAATGTGTGTTTGTTTTTAAACAACCATCACATGGTAGCTCTCATGTCCTTGCACTGTTGTCAGCTGTTGCAAAGGACAGAATAGCAGATGGCAAAATAGACTAGAAAAAATGACTGAGCATGACTTCAGCTGCACTAGGAGTAAGAGGGATCAGAAATAATGCTGTCCTCCACTCCAGGATCCAGCTTTTTGCAAACTTTTGGCACTGCTATCCCGATTGTGCGCCACTCGGCCCTGGGTGAGGCTTGTCCTTGTGCTGGGGCGCTCCTGGGAGAGGGAGGCAGTGGTAGAGCACATTGGCCAGGGTGTGTGTGCCCTGGCACCTCGCTCTCAGAGCTGCTTTGCTCTGCTAGCATCCTCAGCTGCACGCTCTGTGCGGGTACCAATTGCTGCTGTTGCACACCACGTACCTATAGCTCATCATATAGCTCACCTGTACCCTGCGGGCTCAGACCCACACGGTGGTATAGCTCATCATATAGCTGATCATATAGCTCACATGTACCCTGCAGGCTCAGACCCACACAGTGGTAGAGCTCATCATATAGCTGATCATATAGCTCACATGTACCCTGCAGGCTCAGACCCACAC
>VZTX01003182.1:750431-772215 GCA_013400915.1 Pardalotus punctatus | reverse complement strand
CAGGAAGCAGAAACACTGATCTAAAGTGTTTAACTGGCCACAACTATCCTTGAACTGATCAAAGCTCTGGTGGTAACCTCCAGGACTTAAAATATGCTTTATCTCTCGCTGCAGTTTGTGCTCAGTCCAGGGACAATTTTAAACCAGGCATGCAAAAAGCCAAATGCAGCTTCTTCACTGGGCCCAGCCAGACCTGCCACTGTGGTCTGTGCGTGGTGTAAGATGCTTCTGTCCACTCTGCTCCCAAGACACAAAGAGCAGATAAAACAGCACCATGGCAATTTCTAGGAAATGCTATGAGTCAGTTCCTGCTAATGATGAGACCTTTGTGAGTCAGATCATTAGCACTGATATCCATTTCCATTGGTCTTGCTGTTGTTGGTCTTTTTGTTTGTTTGCTTGTTTGTTTTAAGAAAAGGAATGTTTTCATTTTACAGCTGGTTTTAAACTACTTTCCTAAGGAAATAGATCTTATAGGATAACTGATCTCTGTTTGCCCATCCCTTCCCAGAAACTTTTGTGCTCATCATCAAGAAAGGCAACATTTTCAAAGTTGCTAAATCCCTGCAATCTCCATGAAAACAGCTGGCTGGATAGAAGAAAAAGCCCCTGTTAGTACTGTGGTGAGAAACATGCCACAAAGGCAACTCACTCTATGACTCACCAGAGAATCCACACCTCTAGATGGCAGGAAAAGCTTCAGAGTTTGCATGTTATATTAGACCTCAAACAGAGACACATCTATTAGAAACTAAAAATAATCATCACCGTTGCTCCCAAGAAAACGGATTTTTTAATTGTATAAAATCCATCCTGTAAAAGAAGCATTTGTATCTGGCTCTGTAGATTCATATGCTCCCCTCTCTCCATACCCATTAAGATTTAAGGTACTCATCAGTGGGAAATATGTATAACCTCCCACAGGACTGCAGTCTCTCCTTCAGTACTAACATATTAAAACTAGACTTCTTAAACATTCATATTAATTAGTCTGTAAGGAACCATTATCAAAATATGGTGTGAATACATAATTATGAGGGTGTGTTGTCTGGCAGAAAAATGAGGGTCTGATCCTGCCTCCTCCCAAGTAAATGGCAGCTTCACCACTTGTTTTCATACAAGCAATAGCGAGCCCTAAGGCAGCAGAAACGGGAGACAATTTCCCCCTTCCTGCCTCCCTGGAAGCACTGTCTCACCCTTGCTGAGAAAGCACTTCACCCCTCCTGGGAAGGGAGATAGAAAGCAGAGCGTTTGGCGGCTATTATCAATATTCATGCACAGCTGCAATTCACAGGCCTTATTCCCTGCTGAAATGTGCCATTAGCTGCAGCAGGGCTCGACCCAGAGTGGGACAGATCCCTGTTAGTGCCAGTCCGAAATTCCTGGCTGTCCTCTAGGTGCATCTACTGTCCTGCCACAGGAGAGGACAACCTGGTTCTTCTTGTGCCAGGGCTGCTTTATCACCTGGTCCTGGGCCTGTGAGAGGGGCCAGCAAACTGCCCTGCATGTGATGAGGCTTCAGGCAGTCGCAGAAGTTTGAATTCTGCCATTTCACTGGGCTTATAAGCAAAACCTTTGTTTGCCCCAGATAAATGCAGTGCCAGAGCCTGCAGGATAGAGCAAGCTATGTGTTAATTTTAAAATATCAGTCCCGCAGCTCATCTCTGATAAGGATGTCATTTGTTTGGGGTTTTTTGTTTGGTCTATTTTGTCCTAAATAGAAAATAGCATGGTCTAGAAAATGCAGAATGGGACTGGAAAACTGGAAAGAAATCTCAGATCTTGTTTTTCTGCTACCGATTTGTTTGCAGCACTGGGAGAATATGAGGATATTATTTCCCCAGCCCCAATTAATGTCTTGTTTATAATTTGGTGGAAGTGCTTTCCCTGCTGTTTCCCATCCCCAAGTTTCCCTTCTTCTTGTCTTAGCCATATGCAAAAGCAGTGGTTTTTTGCCAGCACTAGAACACATCCCCTCCTGATCCAGGATTTCTCTCTCTCCTGCAGTTCCCATCTCCCCCGTTCCCGGCAGGGAAGTTGCACTGCATTGGGAAGAGCACGGGTAGAATACGGGCTTGTTCCCAGCTGCCACCCGCAGCCCTCCTGCCTGGGAGCGGGAGGGGACACCTGTCCTGGCAGAGGGTCCTCAAGGTGTCCAACACTCGGGGTGCTCCACCCCCCAACAGCTGCCCTGCCGCTTTAGGAACAATGCTCTGGCAAGACATCTGCAAAGGGATTCCATTTCACACCCTGTGCTGCTATAACTGGACAGGGGTGCTAAAAACACCATCATGAGATTTTTATTTCACTTTTCCCACTTTAATGACTCTCATTGAAGACAGGCAGGCTCAGAGATGGAAATCCCTTAACGATGCACATAACCTTGACAGTGGCAGTTTGGAGCGGCCCTCGGTGTCTTGCTGTAACAAGTTCCTACCCCAGTCAACATCAAGGATCCTCGTGGTGGTTGGACACTAAAGGCTGGACTGAAATCCCCACTTTATTTTTGCCAAACAACCATCACACATCATTAACGGTGAAGGTCGGTTATTGTTTAGAGAAAACGGGATCTATAACAGGTCAGGCATTCAATGGGATTTTCTCCATATGCACAATGGAAAATTTCAGAAATCCCTTCTAGGTGCGTAGTTACTCTCTTTTTTGCATCTAATTACTTCTAAAAATCTGGCCTTTGGTCACTGATCACTTGAACTGAATTATTGCTCATGAGCAAGTGGAGAGGAAAGGAGAACCTTATCAAGTTAGCAGCCTTTTAACACTCAAACATCACACTTTTTTATTAGAATTCCCCCCACTTAAATGTTCTGTTGGCTTTTAGGAGAACAAGAAGTTGAAATACATCAGGAGCTGAGGGATAAGGTTATTTTCACCTCTTTCTAAATATTATGCATCCTTGGGATTTCAGAAGTGTCCTGAGACTCACAGTGGCAAAAGCTTTAGTTTGATTGAGATATACTTAGCCAGAAAGAAATTCCCAAGCCTTGGGTATTTTCACCAACTTTCGTCTCCTCCAAAGCAAAATTTTTTCTGTGGAATTAAACAGCTAACAATCCCTGCAAAATGAACATTTGCTAATGGGATTTAGTGAAGTCAGGACCGCATGTTGATGATGTGCTCAATAAACTGCTTTAACCTGGGACCTTTAGCACAGAATTTGATTATGGCAGTGATTGTTTAACTAGGAATGCCATCCAAACTGCAATGAAAGCAGGCAGCTATAGTGTCTGTACCTAGCCACTAGAGAGAGACATTATCCCATGTAGTAAAGTGAAATGTTTCACTTGGTGTCGTGGTTTAACCCCAGATGGCAACAAGCTCTACACAGCCACTCGCTCACTGTCCTCTGTGGGATGAGGGAAAAAATGGGAAGGGTAAAAGGGAGAAAACTCCGAAGTTTGGATAGAGATAGTTTAATAGGTAAAGCAAAAGCTGTGCGTACAAGCAAAGCAAAACAAGGAATTCATTCCCTGCTTTCCATGGACAGGCAGGTGTTCAGCCATCCACAGGACAGCAGGGCTCCATCATGTGTGACAGAGAATTGGGAAGACAACCACCACCACTCCAAACATCCCTTTTCCTCCTTCTTCCCCCAGCTTTATATGCTGAGCATGATCCGTATGGTCTGGGACATCCCTTTGGTCAGTTGGGGTCAGCTGTCCTGGCTGTGTCCCCTCCCAGCTCCCTGTGCACCCCCAGCCCCCTCTCTGAGGGGCAGAACAGGCTTTGGCTCTGCGTGAGCCCGGCTCAGCAAGAGCTAAAACATCCCTGTGCTGCCAACACTGCTTCCAGCACAATTCCAAAACACACCAGTCCCACACTGTTGGAAAATATACCAGTTTAAAAATTTGGTATAACTTTGGTCAAAGCTTTTGTTTGTCCTTGCCTCAGGGAGGGGGATTTTAGAACATTGTTCTACCAGGTGCAGTCTGATGAACTCAGCATAGAAGTCCCCAAAGATAAGGGACCATCAGCAGAACATTAGTGGCCACCAACAGAACATCCACAAGACATCAGTGGCTATTGACAGACATCTACTCCAGACACCACCTCCAGCAGGGGTGAAGATATCTAGTCTGAAAAAGAATAATAAGAAAAATTGGAGAATGAAAAATCTAATTAGCATCAGAGGCGAGGAAATTCAGGTCCAATGAGAGACTGAATATCGGGGGCTGCTCAACTCCGGTCCAATGAACTTTAAAACAATGTATGTCTATGGGTTTTGACTGTATAAAGTTTGGGGGAAAATCCTGTAAAATCCAGGTGTCACGGAATGATTCTCTCTGAACACCCAGGCTATGTATGGATGAGATGATTTCTGTGCTGCATCCTGGCCAGAAAATAAAGTAATGCCTTGACTCTCTAACATTAAAATGTTGTTGGAGGGTTTTTGTTTTTCCCGCAGTTTCGGTGACAACATCAGCTACTATGAAGGAAATTAACACTATTGCAGAGTTAATTTTTCAGTTAACTCATACCCAGAAAACTTCCAAATGCCCAGAGACCTCACCTCAGAGCAAAGTGTCCTGTTCATCTGGAGCAGATGACAGAATGGACTCCCTGATAAAACCTTGGAGAGCTGTGGCCATGAGGGCATTGCGTGCTGTGGGTACAAGGAGGCCAAAACACCGTAACAGAAATGTGGTGAAGGTGTTAAATGTCTATTTATGTATTTTCAATCAAATCAGAGCATGTGCAATTAGGGAAGTAGTGGGTTAACTGCTGTTCTCGGATGGAGCAGGGCCGTGCTAATCACGCCCGTGCAGGTAACTTCTTGTGGAGTGACACTCAGGCAGGCAAACAGATTTTCCAGGCTTTACAGAAAGATCAAGAGCCAGATCGTATTGAATTGTTGCAAAACCTTCAGCACCAGAGTTCCTCTTCGGTGCCGAAGATGAGTAACGCTGGCCTGGTTTTGCCCAGGTGTGTTTTAACCCCAGGCACGAGAGTTCTGGTGCGCTGTGCTGTCAGCTGCAGCCTGCAGCAGAGCCCGAATGGTTGATGTGGGCTGCCCAGCCCTGAGATTAACAGGTGCTCGTGTTCAGAAAGGAGCACCGGGCAGGCTAGAAACCGTCATGAACCGATAGCGGAAACTTCCATAAAACCAGCACTCCATCCAGGTTGATAAATGTGTGCTGCGGGCTCGGGTAATGCCCGGAGGTCAAAAGCTGCACTTCTATTTGTAAAGCCTGCCAAGACGTTCAGACTTCCAAGCACAGGAAAATCTAGTTCAAGTAACGGTGGTGGGAAACGTGGGAAGTCTGATCGTGCTAAAAATGCATCTGGCTATAAACCCGGCTTGTCCTGTGGATAAGCAGGACAGTGCCTGACGTGCAGCGCTGGGTTTTTAACCCCGGTGATTTTCTGCAGGCAGGTGCCAGCTCTGAGCCAGCCCCAGGGGAATTCCTTGAGAGGGGACTCAGCACCGCCTTGCTGTTTTGATCTTTGTGATCTGAGCAGGGATCTGCTATTAGGATCAAGTGGTCATTTCCTATGTGATTAGTTTTCCTTTAATGCAGGCAAGGAATAGCAGAGCACGAGTCCTCGTGTGCGCTGTTTAAGTTATTTGGGGAGTCCTGCAGTTCTCCTTTTTGCTAACATGAAAACACTAGATAGCAAGTAATTGATTTATGACTTCTAATTATTTTATATTGGTTCTTAAACTTTGAGTTAGGATTTATATTAGTATCTTTGCTTGCACCTGCACTTACTCTCAATTTCTCAAAATAGAGTAAAGGCTCGATTGTGAAAATCCCATTAAATTTCACAGGCTGCTTTGAAAATCTCGGTAGCAGCCTTTTAATGCTCTGAAGGTGCGGCTTCAGCTGTATGCAAACATGCAAGAAGTCTCAGCCCGGGTTTCCACTAGGACTGAACTAGGTGCACGTTGAAAGTGAGCATTCAGTTTTTGTCTTGCAAATTAGCCAGCACTCAGCTGAGGGGAGTCCTCAATCATTATGCAAATAATAAACGGGTAAAATCCCCTTTTCTTTTTATATAGCAGCATACCCTTTAGCGCATCCTCGGAATTAATCAGTTTTAAGGATTGATTACTGTAAGGCACCACAGTCTGCTGGCACTAAAATATTAAAATGAAACCTCTTAAAAGCCCCTTTTAAAAAAGCTAACCAAGCCTGGACTGCAGGCAGGGGTATTTCCTGACCAGTTTTGTTGGTTCCGAGAAGCTTTTCTAGAATCTGGCATGATACTTTCTAGCATCTTATGAGTGTTCAACACTTATACTTTTACCACATTTTCTGAATACTGGAAAATTACCTGTACACATTAACATTTTAATTAAAAAAAGTATGTGATACATACTCCTGTATCACAGGATGGTGATACATGTGCTAGCAGCACTTGAAAAGTCCATAAATCAATAGAGAGTTTTGAGGTTATTCAGAGTGAAAAAATATATAATTATATACATTCAACTACCATCTTGATGGTTGACATTAACCCTATAAGATGAGAAACATGACAAAATGCCATCCTCAGTTTTCATGGGAAGAAAGGGGGCAAAAAAAGGGTGCAAGACAGATTCACAGAAAGAATTGTTTTCTGCTTTACTCAATTTTGCAAAAGTGGGCAAGGACAGGTCTCTCTGTTCTTCCTATCTCACCAGTTGTCCCACTCTGGGGCAGCACAGCATATTGCTATTTGCATTTGCAATATGAATCCATCAACCCACTCCAAAATTCAGCAAGTCCAGACTGCTGTGCAAAGGGAATAAACAGGAACAGCTTCAAGAACTTTAGGGAGACTTGAGCTTGGCTCTGAGGGGGCTTCACTTTCCTCTTGCAAGAAACCTGTTGTGACAAACTTGTGGCATTCCCTGTCCACCACCTAATTCTAACTTCATTTGAGTTGTGAATAGGCACATGATTAACTTTCCTCTACAGAGAAGATTTTGTTAAAGCTTTTCTTTCACAATTATCATTTTACCTAATGAACAAAAAATATTTTCTGCTCTCAGATGCAATACAGATGACCTCAGGTCAGTGACCTTTTAGTAGTATGTCAAAAGAGATATTGACTGTTTTCATTTAGATGTGGAGATGATGTAGTGATCAAAGAGTGGCTTTCTTTGCAATATAAGAATCCTGATGAGGACAAGGAGCACGCAATAATGCCACTGCTCAGTGTATCCAGGGCAGTTTTCATCTGCGTGCAAAGATGGGGATTTTGGGAAGCCAGGTGGCCAGTGCTGTGTGCTTCCACACTCGTGCTGTGTATCTAGACTTCATAATTTTCCTTTGCTGCTGAGTACACATACAGCTTTGAGGAACTCCAAGGTTAAGTATTTTCACTAGTTTGAAAGTGGGGAAATGGAGATGGGAGAAAGCCAATGGCTGGAATGAGGCCAGAAGCCCTGGCTAGCTCAGGACTGTGAGGCTCAGAGTTCTGTGCTCAGACCATGCAACCACAGCCCTGTGCGACAATAACAAGTTTCAGTTCATTCCCACTTGTGGAGGAAAATGAGACCATTCAAACAGCTCAATAGTCCCCTTCTCTGGCGTGAGAATGCATCCCATTATAACATGTGTCAGAAGAAATAAAGGTACCCTAAATTTATACCTGTTATCCTCTTTTTTTCTGTGTTGATTGCACTGTTTCAGCATCCACGTTCTAAAGGACTTTGTAACTGACGTTGCTGTTTATTGAAAGGAAACTTCTCAGGGTGGCTCAGCTTAATTGTGTTCTTATTGGAGTGAAACAGGATGCTTGGCCCAAACCTTATTTCCTTCATTTCACTCTGTTCTATTCCAAGCACTTTTCCTGCATCCTGAAGTAAAATATCAGTGATGCTGCATTTTTTTGAGCATGGGGCATTTGAAGGGATGCACGATCAAGGAAATTTTCATTTATTGATCTTGGAGGCATTAGGGATGCCCATCTCTTACCATGGGCAATTCTTTAGAGCCATTTTTCCATTTTTCCCAGTTTCCACTAGAGGGGTTTCATGTTCTAGTTCAGAGTGCTGCAACAGCCCCGGATAAGATGGAGCTGCTTCTTGTCTACCTATATTTTTAACTGCTACAGTTAATTCACAAATACAATAATGAGCCGACAGTACTAGGGCTGGAGGCCTTAATAACCATTACAAAAATCATTAATTACCAGGAAATTGGAGAGATGTCTGTTAAGTGGTTAAATTTGCAACCTTCTGTCCACAAACAAGAAATCCAAACGCTTGTCTGAATCATAGCTAACTTCCCACACATTGCTTATGAGCTATATCTTGTTTATTTCTGCATATATTTCTCTCAGTAAATGATTAGATTTGTCACCCATGACCCAGTATGCTGTTTGCAATTATTTCTTTTATTAAATTAATCACTACATATTTACTTTGAGAAATTATGTATGATATATATCAACGCACGCATGTGTATGAGTGTATGTGAGCACATGAACTTCCCTGATTGCCTTTCCTCGTTTATGGCAAATTAAAAATAACAGGCATTAAAGCTGGCAGAGTTACACTGACAGGGAAACCAGCTCAGAGGGAGGGGGGAAATTGCTATATAAAGTTTTTTCTTTTGTATTTTAAGTATTTCCACTTATGCATTGAATTTTAATGATATGGACAGTCTAATCTTCACTAGCAGATGTATAAACACTTGTGGCTCTAAGATTTAAGGGTGCTGGCGTGGACTGCACTCAGCTTTGCTTTTTCCACCTCCCACGTCTTGTGGATGCGCCTGGGTTGGGGGGATCTGCAGACATATGGGCCCTCACCATATCTTTGGCACTTTGTGTACAGTAATACTACCCAGATAACTCCTTTGCAGAATCAGATCCTTTGTGAATTACGAGCTGGGCGAAAGTAATTCACAGGGCTTGTCACTTTTTGCTGGGGAGCATAAAGTCTCTCCTTTATACAATAACAATTAATTTGAAGTGGCTCATTTTCTAGGAAAATGAAACCTTATGGTATGTACAGAAAAAAGGACTACCATCAGTTTGGGCTCCTGTAAAGTTGGGGTTTTCTTTTTGTTGTTGTTTCTTTGTTCTAAAAAAAGTATTTCTATTTCTGTTTACTTTCCATGTAATCTTTCAGATATTTCATCCTCTCAAATTTCTGTTCTGTCTTGTGCTTTATTTTTCATTGCAGTGCTTTCTCTCTCTTCTCTGAACATAATTTCTTCTCAGCAGAATTCACCCCCAACAGCTTCTGAGCTGAATTTACAGATCCATTGTGTTTGAGTGGGTTCAAAATGAGACAGAAATACTCACTTTTAATCTGTTATATTTCTGAGGTGTTAATTAGTTTGCCACCTCTTGTTTGCCACCCAGTTCAAACTGGCAACCCGAATGCTATGAGATATTCTTTTAATAATCTTCTAAGAAAACGATATGGAGTAATTTACTTCTGCAACAAGTAACTTACGTCAGGGAAGGGGATCACTGAGACCAAGACAGCTGTGATTATGTGGTTTCAAACCATAAACACTTCAGCTTGTAAAGAAAACAGAATTAGGACTACTAAAAGGCGAAGTTTAAACAACCTTGTAGGTTTCATTACTTTTGTCTGTAAATATGTAGTGTTCTTTATCCACATACAAAGGGTGCACTGGAGCTTCCAGTAGGTACACACACAAATTCCTTTCTTGACTTTTTGACTCTGTTCCTTGCTTAGCTAACAATGAATTCAGGGACACCGGGTTTTACATCACCTCGGTGGAGGATCTGCTCAGTTCCACCTTGCTGCAAAGGAACAAGGCAGAGATGGGAGGGAAGGATGTCTGAAAGACAGGGCCTCGTCCCCGCGCAGAGCGAGTGCGTGCGCGAACCCGCCCTGCCACACGAGTGAACTGTGGGGTTTGAGGTACGGCATTGTTTTGTCTTCTGGGCTGCCTGGAGCCCTTCCAAGTGCAACTAACAAAGGCTCGAAGAAAGGATCCAAAACACCACGAGGGAGGGAAATATCTTTGCTAAAGACTCAAATGGGTTTTTGGTGTGTTGCCAGGTGTGCAGGGGAGGGTGCCGGGAGCTGATGCAGCTGCAGCAAGCCCTGGGCAGGTACCCAGCTGTCCCCACAGATGCCAGGCAGCCACGGCTTCCCAAACTCGGGGGGAGCCTGAGGAGGGTGTTGGCAGAGCAACAAGTTTGGGGAGAGCAAAGGGGACATCCCATCTGGAAAAACGCTTCTGTGTGCATGAGCCGAGGCTTTCTCTTTAGCTTTTTCTTCTCTTAAGCTTTTTCTTCTCTTTAGCTCTTTCTTGTGCCCCTGCTTGCCTCACTCCCCTCTGCTCCCAACCAAAAATAAGGTTCACCACAAATGAAAGGACTGCTGGTGCAAACTCTGTGGATTACAGACAGACAGATAGATGATCTGAGTAGAAATTATTTTCTCTCTTTATACAAGCAGAGGAACATCTGGAGGTGAATTGTCTTGTCTTCAGAAATAAAATCAACAGGAGAACTCTGCAACCCACAGAGCTGTATTCAGGTTTGATATTCAATTCAAATAGTCACGTGAAATTCTGTAAGATGTTTCTTCCTCTTTTGGACTTAGTGGAGGCTGCTATGGCAGTTTTGGTAATAGGTTTCATTGTAAAATCCTAAACCAAAGAACTTAATATTGGCCCCAAGACTTCAATACAAGGATTTGGCGTATGGATTCACTTCATAGTTGATATAATTTATCCATGTTCTCTGCCAGTGGAAGACACTGTCCATCCTGTCTAGAAGCCTCCTAGTTGCACAAAGCCTGGGGGATCAGTTCTTAGACACAGAAGCACATGGGAACTCCAGCTGTCACCCTGCCAGGTAGTGCCAACTCTTGCTGTGGAATTGCAACTCTTAAAATGCCCATGGCACCTTCTTACAGAGGCATCCCTGGAAAACACCTTCCCTTGCAGCACTATAAATGCCAGTAGGCAGGAACACACCTGAGGAAGGCCAGTTAGCACCTTTCAGCTGTTTGTCTGTGCAATCCCAGATCCCACCAAACACAGCTGCCAAGATGATAATCACTCTCAGCCAGTGACATTTTTCATGAATGTCACAGTTTGAGCAGGGCACATTTTATGATCTGCTAACCTTCCCCCCTCTATCTGTCAGAAGCTGGTTATGATCAATTGGCACTGGTACAACTTGTCTTCTAACCAGCCAAGGATCTTTAAAATAGCTTCACCTACTTCAGCTCTGGTTTTTAAGAGAAGGGATTTTAAAGCCAGAGGAGTTGTCGTACCTCACTCCAGGTCATGCAGGCATCAATGACAGAGATGCAGCTGGAACTGAGCAGGAATCCTGTTAGTTAATTTCTTAGGCTGGGTTTTCCTCTGCATTTGCCTTAAGCGTTTTTCCTCCTCCCATTTCTGTCTGACATCCTTTACTAGAAATTTGCTAATCTCAGGATTATGCAGGGGAGCATATTTTCAGTCATAGGATGCTCACATGCTCCATGGACCAGGGTGAACCGGAGCTCTGTTGCACACTCGCTCCCTCACACACACAAACACTGGCTGGGCACTGATCATCAGGGATTTGATTACACCAAGAGGGGTGAAGATGGGCTTGTGAATTACAGTAACAAGCAAGATTGCACTCACCACCTCTGTGGAATAAATGTATCCAAAAAAAGTCATTCCTTTTGCTTCAAAAATGACGTTCATCTCTGTGCATTGTTCTCTGATGAGCTGTGTCACCACGGAAATGGAAATCCTGCCACTTGTCAGCAAGCTGCTTTTTAGGAAAACAGCAGGCGAGGAGGGTAAACAGGTTGGAGGGGAAGGTAACGTGAGAGTGAGAGGGTGATTAGTTTTCAATGCCATTCCAACTATTCAGCCACTAAATAGATTATAACTGTGAACAAAGAGAGCTGAAATAGGCAAAGATAGTTTTTCCAGCTCTGGAGTGCCTCAAGAGGTGCTAAATGTTCCTGAGTGAAAACGCCCTTACCTGCTAAAACAAAGATGAGCATTTAATTATTCTGAAAGCCTTGAAAAGTCCCAGAAGTCTGGGAGCAGCCTACCTTCTGTAAGCAGTGTTAAAACTCACTATTTCATAACTGATGCTTTTCAGGGCTCCTCTGTCTTCCGTGGTGCCTCTTCCTCACATCCCATGCCTTTTGTTGACCCCTTTTCCTCCTGCCCTCTTAACATTCAGTGTCTGCTTCCTTTTGGATACTAGTTTTGCCACAGTCACTTTTCTTTTGGAAAACCTCCTTACTCAAAAAGGAAATTGAGCTAATCAGCTGCATGAAGGCCTTCACTGTGAAAGCAGCAGTTTGAAACTCCAAAAGAGAAAAGGAAATTCCAGATATGAACAGCTGGTGTCTGGGTGAGAAGGACTTCAGGAATATTATAGTTGGAGAGTCCTTGCTGTGAACTCTTGGATTTGCTCTTTGCCTGCAAGCCTGGCTTCTAATCCCTGCCCTGGGTTTACAAATACCAGCCCTGCTTCTGGCTTGGAGGATGAATACAATAGGGTTTTATTGCAGATTTCTTTCTGAACAAAAGTCCATACTAGAGACCTTCTGTTTTTTTCCAAACTTTTCTGTTTGTTTTGAAGTCAGTTAAAAGAAAAAATACAAACACACCCCACCACACACACACTGATTCAGAGACCCCTGATTGGTGTGATAGGCTCTGAGTGAGGTTTTTTTTGATTTGTCTAACAAATCATTTTCTGCAGGTCCCACCCAGCGTGCCACTTGACTTCTTGTTTCTATCTTGATTTCATCCCTGACATCTTCTCTTCTGGCCTTCTTTCCTGCTTTGACTCTTCTGCACCGTGCCCTGAACCTGGTGCCAGCAGGAGGTGAACCCTCAGGTTTCCCTGCCCAGGAGATATTCCAGCACATCCTGGGACAGCCACAGGCCCTGGGCTCTTCACCTATGGCAGAGGGTCACAAAAGGTGTTTCAGTTATAGGGTCAGAAAGGAAAATAAGCCCATTTAAACCAATCCAACTCAAAAGCTGTTTTTTACTGGTGAAATTTCAACTTTATCAATAACAGGTCTTCACATAAACATTTACAGAAATAGATCATTTGTTCGTTCCTCTCTTATTTTGTTTTGTCTGGAGAGAAGCAGTTCTATCAATACCCCCCCAAAAAAAAAGGATAAAAAAAAATTTCCTGAATGACCTTAATTTTTTGGCAAAAGGTTTGCAGTCAAATCCTGTGTTTCAGAATGACTAAGAGTGAATGGATGGTGGGACACCTGTTCTTGAAAGCTTTTATGTTCTGCTATGTGAACTGGGGAAGCTGGATCACCAGTCACATGGCATATATTTAAAAATATTGTTCAAATAAAACTCTTTTAAAAAGTAGTATACAAGCCAGCAGCATAAGAGGTTGGGTTTTGGCTGGGTATTTTGTTTGATTTTGGGTGTGTTTTTCGTTTGGGGTTTTTTTGTGAGTGTAGGCACACGCATTCCCTTTGTGGTTTTTTTTTTTTTGCGTTTTTTGGTGGCTGAAACTGATTTTCAGAGAAGCTATTTAGGGGCACATGTAAGTGCCATTGACTTTCAGTCAGATAGCAGCTATGTAATTGCTTTTGAATAGTTTTGAATATGTGACAACTAGGATCAATGTATCTAACATGTGCTAAGTTTTGCTCTTCTGCTTGGGATTTTTTGGATGCAGAAATCAGCACGTTGAAGTGTTTTAGGAATATTTGCGGCCATGACTCGATGAGCTGAGATCTGATTGTCACTGAGATGCAGCATATGAAACCTCTGAAAGCTTCAGACAGCTTTGTGTGTTGATATATTTGTGCTACTTCATGTTGCTGATATCTGGCAATTCCTAATATTGCATATAATTATTTTTCACGTAATACGAAGTCATATTTCTGCCTTAAATAAATCATTATATAAAGCTGTAAAGTTCCATAAATTAGCTCTGCAGTGTGAAATGCCCCGATGTGAATCATGGAATACTTATTATGTGTTTCTTATGTTGTGGACTATTTTCTTATACCGCAGAAGTATGTGGAAACAGTGAGAAAGTAATGTTTGTTGTGTTGTTTTGTTTTCTCTCACGCTATTATTTATCATTTCTAATGCCATGTCTTACATCCTGTTTCACAACAAGAGTCACATACTCTTGTTTAGCTGTTAAGGAAGTCTGAACAGTTTGATCCCAAATAAGAGCAGTTCTGAGTAGATACACTAAGAAAATAAAACACAAAACCCACTCTCCTCTCCTGGATGCTACCTGAGTGCCAGAGTAGTTCCCACAGTACTACACAGATAGCCAGGTTCATTTTGGAGCATCCAGCTGTGAGGTGACACACTTAATGCACCAGTGATCTGATCCAGAATAGAAAATCTTTGGGGCCTGATTCTCCGGTGCCTCTCACCTTGTGCAGTCATTTGTAGTGAACAGCCTGAATGCCCACACACTGGAAAAGCAGAATATAAAATATTTTATACTGCTTATCTTTCACTGCATACCTGTAGCCACGTGAGCATGAGCAGAGGTAAAACAGGCTTTGAGTTCCTAAGAGAATTTCATTTCTATGCCATTGTTTTGTTTTCTTTAAAGGTAAAATATAAAGCTGTTTGAACCTTCTAGACAGTGATCTTATGAGCATTCCTGCAGGATACTTCCAGAGCCACAGAATATGCATACATAGGAATATGTGCAGGTCTAATAGTCAACATAGAGCAGAACAAGTGCTAAACCTGAGCCTTTCCTTAGAAATTCAGATGTTGCTGGTTTAAAGAGATGTTTTCCTAACCTAGCAATCATTTCACAAAAGGAACTCCAATGGCAATTTTAAATCAACCATTGCCCTGTTGCAAACACAAGCAGCATCTCATTGCAGTGCCACCTCCTCTCCTTTTTGTTTTTATGATAGTAATTTAGGGATATTAGGAGCTGTGTTACTCCACAAAATATGGTAGTGCAGGAAAACAGCTTTGCATGAGAAACACTGTAGCAAAAATTGCGTATGTTCTGTGATTTTTCAAACAATGATCACAAATTAAGAGAACAAATTTTGTAGTAAGAAAGAATTTTTTTTGTTGGGGATTTGGCCATTTTTTTACTTAATTTTGTTTGGATTTGTTATGTTTGTTTGCTTTTCTTGAGGGTACTATTTATTGCATACATGCTGGAGAATAATCCTACAGCAATGTGCTAAATTTTAAACGAGGTCACACCATTTCTCTCCACATTTATTTTAATATTAATTACTCCACCTGAATATATATTTTAAAAAAAAAGAAAAAAAAGCTCTATCTTGTGGCACAAAGGTCGATTATATTGAAAATTAGAGGCTTTTGGCAATGACGGGAAAGTGAGTCATTTTTTCTGTCCTTTTACGGCAATTTTTTTTTCTTTTGTTTTCATTTAAGGAGCACTGTAGAGATAATAATCTTAATAAAACAGTATATACAAATCCCTGTTCCTGTGCTACTGATAAGACACTAACCGCTCAGTCCTGCTAAAACTTACTCACAGGAACTGGCCCCTATTTTCAGAAGTCACAGATTATTTTGATTGCCTCCCTTTTTCAGTCAATCACCAGTTTAAAAAATGTGGCTAGGTTTAAAAAATGAAAGACACCTGCTTTTGGAAAGCTATATACCATGATATTTTCGACTTGTAGAGTGCCTGAAACTCCTGGACATCCCTCTGAAAATTTTTTTACAGCCTCGGTTTGAGTTTAAAGCGCACACTGTGCGCACCGGTGTGCCATGCTGACGTACCGGGGTTATTGAGGGTGTGGAAGTTCCACATCCACACTGTCCTAATGGTCTGCCCCGCTTAATTAGTCCTGAGTGACCCCTCTGAGCCATGCAAGACACAGTCCTGGTGGTGTCCACACCTCTGCAAGCATCACCACGTGGTTTCTCATCCTGCAAGGGCTTCCTCTGCCTTCCTCCATGGAAAACACTATTAATTAAGCTGGTTGACACTGAAACTGTGGGAAAAACAAAAACCCTCCAACAACATTTTAATGTTAGAGAGTCAAGGCATTACTTTATTTTCTGGCCAGGATGTTGTTCTGGCCAGGATGTACCACAGAAATCATCTCATCCACACAGAGCCCGGGTGTGAAGGGAGAATCATTCCGTGACACCTGGATTTTACAGGATTTTCCCCCACACTTTATACAGTCAAAACCCATAGACATACATTGTTTTAAAGTTCATTGGACCGGAGTTGAGTAACCCCCGATATTCAGTCTCTCGTTGGACCTGAATTTCCTCGCCTCTGATGCTAATTAGATTTTTCATTCTTCAGTTTTTCTTATAATTCTTTTTCAGACTAGATGTCTTCACCCCTGCTGGAGGTGGTGTCTGGAGTAGGTGTTTGTCCATAGCCACTGATGTCTCATGGATGTTCTGTTGGTGGCCACTAATGTTCTGCTGATGGCCCCTTATCTTTGGGGACTCCCATGCTGAGTTCATCAGACTGCACCTGGTAGAACAATGTTCTAAAATCCCCCTCCCTGAGGCAAGGACAAACAAAAGCTTTGACCAAAGTTATACCAAATTTTTAAACTGGTATATTTTCCAACATGGTGGTGGGGTAAACAGCCAAGAAGGAAAGGGGACAGCCAGAATACATGCCGGAGACCTCCAGCTGTGATCCTGGATGTCTTCTCTCACTTCTGGCAGGGACAAAATCGAAATTAAGGTTTGGGTCTTAATCCTCTCCTGTATCATGGTGGACAATCTGTGATTTTGGGATGCTGTCACTTGATCGGGTATCCTGGTATCAAGAAAGGCATGTTCTTCTATTAGGGTAGAGTTGGGGAAGTGTGAAATGTTTTGATGGCCTTTGTAGCACCACAGAATGAGGGGTGGGTTGAAAAGGTGGATTTGGAAATGGAATATATGAGAATATACGTAGTTATTCATGTGTTGGAATTGACGGAAAGCTTTTGATCATGTTCAGTGTGGACTAAGGCTGAAATAAAAAAAGAAATCTGGAACTTTGCAATTGGATTTGTGCCTAGGAAAAAAGCAAACCTAAATGAAGTGTTGTGGGGTTTAGGTCCTCCTCCTTTTTCACGGGGAAGGGTTGAGGGGTGGGCTTCAGACATGAGCTCATTGTAAAGGAGAGATTAGGGAAGATCTGCCCTAAATTGTAGCTTTGTAATCCCTGCTCTGGGCCCACTTAACTGCTTGACATGTGAAAATATTGTGTTAATGAAGTTCCAGCCTGCTTCTTAAATCCATCCTTGTGACTGTCTTTATTCATCTGCATATCCTCATAGATTATGCTTATTTATATATATATATATGAGTAATCTCACAGAAATCTATGGGTTACTACTGGTAGCATGATAGATGATTGTGGCTCATGCCTTTAATCCATTATTGAAGCTGAAAGCTGTTTACAGATTCTTCTAATACTTAATTTTTGTTCAGCATGGACAACTCAAAGCAAGTATCTTAACTTTTTCAGCTGGCTTCCTTTCCTCTTTGTCATTCCACGTGCCTGCAGTAGTTTAAATTACGGAATGCCACACTGACATTTAATTTAATCAACATTTCCTGTTTCTTTTAGATTTTGTGTGCACCTTCTACTAAAAATAAATATATTCCTTATTTAGTTAATAGGACCTAAATGTGGGATCCAAACTGCCAGTTGTTCTGCTGAAGCGTGATTCTATCATTTAATTTCAGGAACCAGCTAACAAAAAAACTGGAGAGAGTGCCCTATTCAGGGACACAACGGCAGCATGTTTTATGTTCCCTAGGAAGTTATTTTAATGTCTTTTTGAAATATCATAGATGGGATTCTCTATTGCCTCTGGGAGGAGACAAGACCTGCATAGAACCAATTGCTTTAATTTAAGCAACAGAGGCTTTTCCTAGTAGCAGAAATCGGTACAAGCATCACCCTGATTTTATTATGGAGGAGCAGATAAGCCATGCTGAACATAAAAGATGAGAGCGGAGCTTGAACTGATTAGGACCACGTAAGGGTGTTCTTGTGCTGATGCTCTCTGATGCAAAAACAGATGTTTGTGAGTTCCTAAGTGGTTTCTTCATTTTGATTCGGCTTTAAGGTTATCTCAGTACCTCAATAATTGGATTACTCTGGCACAAAGATGATGTTGTTTTATACGACTCAGGCTTTGTTCTTCCATGCTGTCATTTATACCTCTGAGAGGTAACAACAAACATTTCCATGTGAGAAAGGTGGCATTTTACAGCAGCTCTTGTGAAAATGAGTGTGCCAAGGCTCAATGAAGTAGAAAACTGGAGCTATGAATTTTCTAGGAGGATGAGGCAAGAAGCAGCTCATGAAGAGTGATAGTGAAGGGACAAAGTCAGGGAGAACTGAAGACAGATAAGCTCTGTGTGAGCAGAGAGACCTCTCTGTACATTTTTTTTCCCCTTAGAATCACCCCTAAAACTCTAATTGGTGAACTTGTAGGTTCAGGGGTGGGAGAAACCTATTGAACACAGAGCTGTGCATCAAACACCTTCACAAACTGGTTTCTAGGTGCACACTGCTCAGGGTAAAGGTGTGTGATACCTTTAATTTCAACACAGTCACGTTCCATGAAGACTGGAACAGAACCAGGCTCAGACCATGCTTTCTTGGTGCTGGGAAACTGAGAGTTAGCTAGAGCTTTGCAAAGTTTCAAATTTAAAATAGCTGGCAATTTTTACACAGTAGCCTAGCATTCACTGGGTAAGTTGCACTGAAAATTTTCTTTTGTGCTTTCTTTAGTTATTCAGGGTGGAAAAGTGTCTTGAAGCTGTGCTCCCAGCTGTGTCCAGCCTGTATGTGCTAACATTCAACATCCTGTGCACTCAAATATGCAGGGCTAAATAAGGAGATGTCTTTAGGTTCTACTGAAAAGCATTTGGTTGACTGAAAATGTTGAAATGAGTCAATGCAGAAATGCCAACATCCTTCCTGTAAATAAATAAATAAAACCCCTGCAGAAATAATCCTTAGCAATAAATAGTAAAACTTAAATTATTATTGGCATTCACAATTGTTTTAAGAGGTGTTTGGAAATAGGATGCTAGAGTACTTGAGGAGTGAAATATTCTCATTATTCAAGACAAACTCAAATGCAGCTACTACTAGTCCAATGGGGCTTTTTTCTTTCTTTCCATTTTTTTTTTCTAATTCTCTTTCCCACTGAACACCTTAATCCTATTGTAGAACTAGAAAAATACAGCTCCTGTGGAGAGCATAATACAATCTCACACCATTGTGCTTTTGATCTTAAATAAAATGCACCCCCATTTGGCTTTTTCTCTTTGCACCAGATTAGTTTTGGACCCAGCCACCCTTATTCCTTTCTTGTGTTGAACTGCAAGGAACTTTATCATGATTGTAAGGAGGACTTGGCATAAAGCAAGTGGTAAAGGGGGGGGCAGTGCTTATGCAAAGAAAAAAAGCGGTGAGAAGGGTATGAATAGAAAAGAGCTCTGAAAAATGTGGGGAGGACACACAGAGCCTGTCAGCCCGACCCGTGGAAGTCTGGCTGTAGGTACCAGGTTTGAGATGACCTGAGATAGAGCAGAGCTCCATGCCTGACCTATTTCACTGCCTGTGCAGCACTGGGGGTCAGCAGCCATCAGAAGCAGGACTTGCACGAGCAGGTGGGGACTAAGGATGTGTGGCTTTGACAGCCAGTGAGTGCCAGAACTTGTGCACAGTTTGGTGATTGGTGATTTGGTGATTTACCATTTTAGTGCCCGGCCACCTTTCTCAAATGCCTGAATTTAATTCAGAAGAGGCAAGTTTGGGGTTGGTTTGGTGTTTAGGTTTTTTTGGATACAATTGGGCCATGTCTCACCCCTGTCTGTCCCACTTGGCTTGCTGCAGGTCCTGAAAGCCAGGCCTGTGCCATGCCAGAAATGCTGCTGCAGAGCTCAGGAGCCCCATTTCTCTCCCAGCCGGGCTTTTTCTCTGGTATGAGGAGTTATGGGGCTGGCTGGGAGAGCTGATGCTTGCACCTATACGGAGCTGGCCAAGCTCCCATCTGCCCTGCTCCCATCCCACCCACTGGACTCCCGTGGGAGTTCCTGCCACAGAGGTGGGGAGGAAGCCAAGAAAGAAACATTCCTCTAGCTCTTTTCTTTTTTTTCTCCTTTTCCCGTCAGGGTTACCACCCTCTCTCACCACTCCTACGGAGAGGTCTGAAGTCTCACTGAATCAGCAGTTGTGAATATTATCTGGGCCGTTAATGGTTTGCATCTTTTTGCATGAAAGGATAAAATCACTTAGGGACACACACACACACTGAAAAGACCATACAGTAACATATCCAAGCAGGGAAAAAAAAAAAAAAAGGTTGTAATGTTCATGAATTCCAGATGATGACTTTTTAAATCCCCAAGAAGGCAGTGAAATTGTTTGATTGTTCTTGTTAATTATTGGACTTGTCCCAGTATCAAATATTTGTAGAAGATAAGACTTCCCTCGTGGAGATGAATAATAACCGTACTTGCTCTTCTTTGAGCAATTTGGCTCAGGGTGCGGATTTCTGCGTTTCCCACTCTCAGGCTCGAACCCCGTCCAGCCGGCTTCTGCGCCTCGGAAAAGCACGTGTACAAACCTCTCCATTAAAAATAAAAGACCCCGTAAGTAAACAAGAGAGAGAGCGAGCGAGGCAGACCCGATTCTCGGAGAGCGTGACTTTATTAGCGGCGGGGTCCCCTCCCCCCCTCCCAGCCCCGGGCTGCGCCCGCCGTCCCCCCGCGCCCCGGGGCGCGTCGCGCCCGCAGCACCGGGACCGGCTCCGAGCGGCTGCCTTGGGTACGGACAGAACCAGCGGCTGCTGCCGAGCGGAAAACACAACTCCCCCACAGCCACCCACCCGCGCGTACCCCCACCCACGCGCGGAGCCCGGCAACGGCCGGCCGGGTCCCCGCGGGCTGGCGGGGCCAGCTCGGGACACGGCTGCGCTGCCCCGAGCAGCGGCGGGGGGTGCTGGAGGAGAGCAGGAGGAGACGGAGGTAACCGCGGGGTCCGGGGCAGAGGCGGACTGGGAGACGGGCGCTCGCTCCCCGCCCGTCTGGGGGCGCTGGGACATGGAGGGGGCTGCCCCGGCCCCTCCGCCCCGGGCACGGCTTCCAGGAGCGCGGGGAGCCGCAGTCCTGCCGGGCCCCGCAGGCCGCTGAGGTAACCCCGGGGCCGCGGGGTGACACCGGCGGGCTTCGAGCCCGCAGCCTCATCTTCGGCCCCCGCGGGAGAGCGCGGAGCGGAAGGGCGCGGTGGGACCCCAAACTTCTGCCTCTCCCTCGGGGTCCTGCGCCCGGCCGGGGGTCCTGGGAATGAAGTGGGAGCTGAGGAGAGGGGAGGGGATGCGGCGGGCGTCCCCACGGGCGGCTGGGCATGTGCGCGATCGCTGTGACAGGGTCTGTCGGTGCGGGAGGTGCCAGCGGACACGCACACGCCCACGGACACGCAACTCTCGGCGTGTTTACTCTGAGCAAAAGGGCGGGAGGGGGAACTGCTCGTCGGAAAGGGAGCCGGGAGCGATGTCCCCGGGACCCGCGACAGCCCCGCTCGGTGAAGAAGTTCCCGGGCGGAGCGGGGGGGAAGGCGGGAAGGGCTCGGGCCGCCGCCGCTTTGAACCGCGGGCTGCACCGGCCGACAGCCGCCGCCCCCGCTCCCTCCGCGGACAGCGAGGATGAGGATGGTGGTGGTGGCGATGGCCGTTCGCGGGGGCGGCGGGCGCGTCACTTACCGGTGGCCGCCACGCAGGGCCGCCCCGGTGCGCGGCGGGGCGGGCGGCGGGGAGGAGGTCGGGGATGGTCTGAGGCAGCCCCGCCGCGCCGGGGGGGCTCCCCGGAACGCCCCCCCCCCGCTCACACCC
>VZTX01003182.1:676593-750067 GCA_013400915.1 Pardalotus punctatus | reverse complement strand
CGGCGGAGCTGGCGGACAGGAAGCTTTAAATTATTGTAATTGCCTCTCCGTGCGTGAGTGCCGAGCGGCGGCGGCCGCCGCGCCGCTGCCGGGGAGCGCGCAGGGGCGAGCGGGGGGCACGGAGGGCACCGCACCGGCACCGGGGTGGGGGGCACCGGCATGAGCATCTGTACGTATTTCTGAGAGGCACCTTCCTCGCTTCTGCCCGAGCAGGAGGGTGGCTCTGTGGAAGGGGCTGAAGGCTCTCGGTTCGCTTGTTTCGGCTCTTTTCCTCTCAAAAAGAAAACGGGTCGAGGGGGAAAAGCGACTTCCCGGTCAGGGTGCGGAGCGTGGCCGCGCTCGTCCCCGCGGGCCCCAGGCACTGGCGGTGGGAGCGAGCGCTGCTTTCTCTGAAAAGTTAAGAGACTTTATTCCAGCCCGACTGCGATCCTAGAATAACCGGAGCTGCTTGCCGGGAGGAACGTGATCGGCTTTTCCCAGGGGATGGCATGCTGCCTCAGCCCTGTACTTTGGTCAAGGGTAGAACCAATAGCAAGCTGTGGGATTTTGGGTAATAAGTGTGGGAATCTGCAAGAGGAGTAGGTCTAAGAGTGATTTGTTTTCTTACTGCTCATGAATAATGGCCTCGAGGTTTTTTTTTTGGTTGTGTTTTTTTTTTTTTTTAAATTTTTTTAAACCAACTGAAAAACAGCAGGCCAACAAAATAGGCACGTGGGAGACTTGTAGGCGTTCAACATCGCAATCATCATCATCAACAACAATCCTGTAGGGACATCCAGGAGGACGGTGTCTGATGAAAACTGTTTTTTATCAGAGGCTGGTATTGCATGCTGGCACAGGTAGCTTTTGCTATCATTGCTAACACTGACCTCTTCTAAAAGGAAAGCCAACAATATCCTAAAATTAGAGAGAAAATGGTTTTGGTTGATTTTTTTACTTTTAATAGAACTGCATTTCACTCCATCTCTGTCCAGGAATGAAATATTAAGTTTAGTTCAGATTACGAAAGGAAGTTTGATTCCAGCTGCTGAACTGTAGGATAATGTGTCCTGGCTTTCATCCTTCCAGTTTAAATCCAGCTAGCTGTGTACACAGCCTGGCTGAAGTGAGCCACTCAGGTTAAAAGGCAACTTCTTATGAGGAGCTAGTACAAAGTTTTTCATCGAAGTGTTTTATCACCTGAAACTTACCTGAAAACAGCTACTTTTATCTGCTGCTCTTAATCCTTGCCAGACCCGGAAGATACGTTATTGCCTCAGAAATTAATTCTTTGTTCTGCAAGCTATACCATTCACAGCTATCAAACTGGAATTGCAAAGGAAGGTTTTTTAAAATAAGCTGTAATATCTGTCCAGGTTAGAGCCAGCTTTGTTTTACGAGGCTTCTGCAGCTGAAGAGGGAGAGGCTGGCACGGATGTGTTGCATCTTGCGAATAGATAGCATGTCTATTCTGACATGATTTGAACATGAAAACCCAATAAACACATGGTCATTATGCATGGAAATCTCACAGCAGAGCTTTCTGCTTGCACTTAAACTGTTTTGGTTGAGAGTTACACTATAAGGAGCACAAGACTTGAAAGCTGCAAGTGGCTTGTGTAAACAGATGGACATTTGAGATGTATTGATGGTTTCAAGTTAATTCAGTTAACATGTGTGTGCACATGTATTTAATTTAGTCTAGTATAAGTTTTTGTAAGCAATTGAAGCTCATACGTGCTTTTTAGAAAGAGTATAAGAGCCTGTGGATTTTGTCAGTAGGTGTTGGAGCTACAGCTGTAGAGGTTCTTAAGGATGGGGATCGTGCTGTTGTCATGATCTTGTAGGCCCAGGTGAGCATTAACAGAGAGCTTACAGTTTTTCACAGAAGTTCACAGGTAGCTTGCAGATGAATTTTGAACTAGTAAGGTTACCCTGTGCTGAGAAAACATAAAAGTGCTTAAACACCTCTTGCTGCACTCTTATCATATGTGCTGCTTGCCAGAACCAGTTAGGTTGAGCAATATCATTAAACTGTCAGGCCTGTTGTTTACAATGGGATAGTTCCTCAATGCTCAGGATGAAGAAACCCAACAGTTTTCTGTTACTCATGGTAAAAAAGCAGTGCCGCGTTCCAGGAAGGTTTGTAAGTGGCGGAGCTCTCGCTGCATAAAGCACGGGAGGAGACTGGGATTTGGCATCTCCGGCAGTGCTGCTGTACAGCAGCGTGTGTGCAGGAGCTTTGTTTTTGCCTGCAGTTCCTACTTACCCTGAGATAAAACACTCTGATGTTGGCATATGATACACCAAAAAAACAGATCGTTTGTTGAAAAATAAGAACTCCAGCATTTAGGAGAAAGTAAATGAACAGTCCTTCTAAAAATACAGCAGTATGCTAAAATATTGCCAAAGCACTGCTCTGACGCTGTTGTAAGCTGTCATATTTTTTGACCATTATAAATAGATTAGTATTATTACAAGGATTTTTTTCCTATTAGCAAAGAAGTTTTCTTTTTCCTGTTTTCAACATGAGGATCCTCACATGTTCCCTGAACAGGCAGAGCAGTGCTCATGGGGTATGGAGTGGGAATGTTGCTGGTGAGGAACTGGGCACCCGGGCCCTGCTGGAATGGCCCTTGTAAAGCCTTCAAATCTCCTGTCCTGTAAGTTCAGGGGGTTTTGTAATCTGTTTTGCTTACATTCTCCATATCTTCAAGACATTAGAGATGGTCCAGTTAATCACTGAAGGTATATTATGTAGTCAAGTTCAGACCCAAATTTAGTTTAGACAGTATTTGAATTGAGGCTTGAAACAAGAGTGAGCTCCTTTCCAGCAGCACTGAAGCGCTGGGGAGCTTTGGAGACTTTTCTTTCTTTTTCGTGTTGTGCCCAGACCCGAAGTAAATTTCCTCTCAGTTTCATGACCAAACAGTAGGGCTAGGGCAATCCACAGCCACATCTGTTTCATTTTGGGAAATTGGCTAACAGGTAACATTCAGGCCAAGATCAGAGCATTAGGTTTGCATTCTGCTGCTGGTCACGCTGCCCTTCCACTTTCTTTGGGCACTGCGTGGAGAGCGGAGGCTGCAGGTAAAGTGAATTCCCAATGACTTATGTACAGAGGAGTCCTTGTGGTGCTGGCTGCACTGCTGGACATCCTGGATGAGTGTCCGAGGATCACTCTTGTCGTGCCTTTCCCCAGGTCTCCAGCCTCCTCAGGCACGTGGTGAATGCACAGGCACATGCACAGTACGTTCTGTGTATGTAAAGTGCATTGTCTGAACAAGTTTTTTGTGCTTACAGAGCACTCATCCTTTCTGGCTGCACAGGTTTCTGGGTGAGGAGACCATACACTTCATGACAGCTTGAGGAGGGTCTCCTATAATATTTCTGACAGCTTTATTTTCTGTCTCCTCCAGCCTCTTTCTTTTCCTTTGAGCTGCAAGTGTAGATTGAAACACAGGTAATACATAAGAGGATCCTTTAATATTGGCTATTTTCAGAGGCACAAAGGACAATTACTTTCTCTTCCTACTAACCTCCTGCTGGCTTACTAGCTGCTTGGGAGGCTAGTGATTTTAAGAATGCCACTTTACCCAGTGCATCAAATACGGAGCAAATCTTTGCTCACCAAGATCCCAGTTCCTACATCCTGTGGTAACACCAAAAATTGAACTTGAGTGGCCCAGAGCGCCAGCTCCTACTGTGAAGACTCATACAACCATCAGCACTTTTGAGAGTTAAATTTGATCCATTGGCCCTGAGCAGTGCTGACAATTGCCAGCTAAAAGACCTTTCAGTGAATTGTCCTTTAATAGAAGTCTTCCCCCCCCTCCTCCATTTCCTGTTGTTCTTTTAAATAAAAAGAAATCCTGGTGACAAAGCTAAAGTGTATTCTGTGATTATTGTTTGGAGAATAAAGTATTTGCTTATATTTCAGGGAAATTAATTGCCTGAAGATTGCAGGTCAGAGTTATTTTACAAGGATAGTATTCTTCACTACAGCGAAATCTCAAGGAAAAAGCCTCACACTATTTAAATTATATATTTATGTACTAGTATTTGATCCTTTGAATGACTGTAGTTAAATTACATAGGAAAGTCAGTATTGTATTAATACTGTACTAGTCTGAGAAAGGACAGCGAACACTTAGACCAATCTATTTTGGTTTTTGGGCATGTCCCGAGAGAAACTGAGCAGGCTCAATTGGCCAGTGCAATTTGATGGCATTTTGTAGCTTCTGCATGGAGCAGAGTTTTACAGAAGAGGAGCAAATAAAACCACATCCTGTAGAGGAGTGATTTCCGTTGTTGTCTCCTGGTGCCTAGAAAGGCAGTCCAGGTTTTACTTGAAAAGAGTCCAAAAGGTCTGGGGAATGCTCATGTCTAGTTCATCAGGCTTAGATTTGCCCTGTGTATACAGAACTTGCCTTGGCCAGTCCAGCCTAGTGGGATGTTTAAGGTATAACTGGAATGTTACTAAAATTGTATCTAAGGTCTTACTAGTGCTCTTAGTGGCAACGATGTTGATGTATTTAATTTAATTTAAGCCCAGATTCTCAGCAGTGTCTCTAGGGTTAGGCGGGGTAGAAGGCTGGCTAGGACAGCAAAGAGGTGACAGGATAGGGTGGAATCGACTGCTCATAGCTGGGCTCCTCCTCTGAGTTGCTTTGCCCATGTTTTGGAGGAGAGGGGACAAAATTGAGTTAAGCTTGCTCTGCTCAGAAGCTTTGAAACAGATGTAAATATGGCTTGCAGTATTTTCAGTTTCTATAGGGAGTAAGTGAACAAAACAGGTTTAAATTCGACTGAGTGCCATATTGTGGTTTGTAGCAGTCAGTCTAAAGATACATTTAATTAAACTGGTTCAATTTTTTAACTAGGATTATGGAGTCTACTTCTTACACTGCTGTAAAATCCTTGTGTATAAGTAAGCTTTCAGTGTAATGAAAAAGGCTGGGGGACACCGTTGTGATCCTCAGCTAACCAATTAAATATTTACTTAATAAGGATCTAAAAGTTAATTTTACAGTCCATTTTTTAAAATGAAAGGAAAATACCTATTATATGGCTAAGTCAGTGCCTTTAGTCAGTGAATAGACGAGTTGCTTTTCTCAGCTGGGAACACCATTTTAATGTCACAACTGACCTTCTAGCAGGAGATTAGTCCTAATAGACCAGGTTTATACTGAAAAAGATTCAGGAAACCATTAGAGAAGAGAAGAAAATTAGAAAATGAATGGTTTTCGAGTGATTTCAGAGCAGATTGAATTAAAGCCAGATACTGACTTCTGTATTAAAGAATTTTTTACAGAAAGAGAGAAAGTACCTATTCTGTAAGAGTGATTACTCCACCAAATCACATTCTGATCTCCTCCACTGACTCTGGAAGGAGCCTGGGGACATTGAGGTACCCAGGGAAAGGCAGCTGTTGTGGCTCTCCACGTGCTGTCCTTATGTGGCATCCAGGAAGATAAAACTCTCTTTTCACTGAGATGAGCTTGCTCCTTATGCCATGGCGTTGAAGATCATGCTACTCATCTTGATATATAGACAAAGGCTTAAATAATACCAAGAAATGCGGTTCACGTGTCAATTACACTTCTGTTTAATAACAAATTGAACACACCTGCTAGGAAGGTATGCAAAATATATGAGAAGTGTATTAAGTCACAGAAAAGGGAATGTGTTAATGCAATATTCAGCTTTACAAATTCAAATCTGGAAGAAGAGTGTGTTCAGTAGGAGATACTGTGCTCGTTGCTGTGCTTCAGACTGATTTTATATCTGTAATTGTATGCCAGCAGCTGCCAGGAGCAGGACAGAACGATTCTGAGGAAACCAAGCAATTTGTTCTGATTGCCAGGGACACGGGTTTGTTTAGTGGCACCATGGCGCATTAAGTGCGTGTGGTTGAGATGCACAAATACAGGACAATTAATTAGTTCAGGTTGGGGAGTCACATAGGTTACTTGGTCAGTGTGTGCACGAGTAGGGTGAGCATGGATTTCTCAACGGAACTTGTTGCCCAGATCGGTTTTGAGCCTCCTGCAGACAGAAAAGATAGAGCTGGGATAGAAATAGTGAAGTGCTTGTCACTTCTGTAAAACAGTTTCCAATTGAAACCTGAAATTATATATAATGAGCCATTCCCATAAAGAGGGTTGCCATAGGTAAGTAGCAGTTTGCACAGGGTGATGGAAGTTTTGCCACTGTAGAGGAATAATATTAATTCTCATGAGAGACTACAAATGAGTAAATGCTGATGAATATGTACAAATGTGTATGTGTGAATTTAGTGCGTCTGAAAGGCAATTGACAGTTCTGGAAGCTGAAGGCCTCTCTTTGCCAGCACAGTGCCGTGAAGGAAAGCAGCCCAGTTTTTACTGGTGTGTGGTGATCCCCTGGGATGTGTTCTGCAGGCAGGGATGAGGGTGGGGGCCGGGTCTGCACCCACTTGGGGCTCTCTCAGCCAAACACACGTCCAGTAAATGCCCAGCACATTTAAATCGCATGCTTGGGAACTTCATGTGGATGCTTGGCTCCTACCCCAGTCACAAGAGGCCATTAGACCAGTGTTTTGCTCTGTATGAGATGTGGTCTTCGAACGAGAGCACTGCCTGTGTTTTCATGAGGAGCAATGGAGGGGAGGGAAGCAAGACCGTCCTGCACCTTCTACACACGTCCCGCTGCTCTTTTAATAACTCATGCACTGCGCTGGCACAGAAAGTGGCTCCTAGTGAGACGTAACAAGCTGAAATGGGGTAGAAAATGGAGAAACCAAGAGATGCTAATCCTTAAAGCATACTGGAGGTAAGGGCGTGGGTCCCATGGTGTGAATAGCAGCAGTAGTTGCATACCCAAGCACCTCTGCAATGCGTGCAAACACAGCAGGAAGAAGTAGCTGTAAGAGGCAAGATGGAAGAAAAATGCTGTTGCACAATAGGAAAAAGTTTTAAGAATGCAAGATTTTTCTTCTTGCTTTGCTTAGTTTTAAATTCTGTGGTTTTACATGTAAGAAAATGGAAAATATGTACTCTTATAACTGTACAGTTTCCTGTAATTATTTTTATCTCAACACCTGAGTGTGAGTTGTAGAGGTGTGTTTTATGGCGCTGTTTAAGAACAATATTCAAGTATAGGCTTAGCTTTAGAAATGTGGCTTAGTTCCTTTAAATTCAGCAAAATATGAGTTTTCACAAGTGCAGTGTTAGTTAGATAAATGAGATTTCAATGCAGCTAAGTCCCAGTTTTGAAGACCATGCAGACAGTGCCCCACTGACCTTCAGGATGACTTAGGTACATAAGTCATTCTAAAAAAGGGGAAAAGAAAGAAGTTCATTTCTGAAGTCACCTGTATTGTTAAACATTGTTCTGAAAAGCTGCAGGGACTGCAACAAGTGAGTGTGAGAGGTGCCTTCCAGGACCTCCAGCGACTGCAGGATTTACATGGAGTCCAGTTTTAAGGCACCATACTGAGGATATTGTAAATTTTTAAAGATAGTAGCAGAGATTGGCTTCTCTAAGTCCTTCTGCAATTTTGTTTTATTTTGTATCACTGGGCATGGGCAGGGTTAGTGCTGGCAGCAGATGGGGACAGCCATGATTTTGTACAGTTGAGCCTTGAAAACCTTCAGGAGGTTTGTTTAAAGTTATTTAGGGCTGTTTTAGGGTTTGTTAGGGTTGTTTTAGTGGGTTGTATTTCTCTGATTATATTTCAGTTTTTGTTATGTTCCTGGTAAAAACATCTGTTTCATTTTGTAATGCTTTCTGGTCTTTTTAACCTGGTTTGATATACCAGATCAGGGGGATCTTCATGAAGCCGATCCTTCGTGGCTCCCTCTGTTAATGGAGAGGAGTTTCCTGCACAAAGTGTTGCAGAGAAAGAACTTTCATCTTCCTATTGACAGTGATAGGGACGAGTCACCTTACGAGGCCAAAGCTGTGGGTGAGAGCAGAGCCTGAGAGATGGGAGGGGAGCGTTATGGGCCTGGTTTTGTACCTGCTGCTGTCAAGGCAGAATTTGCTATTTGTTTCAGTGTATTGGTGCTAAAACCTTGAGGTGGCGAGCCTGTGGATAGCCACTTGAGTGTGCATCCACATGGGATTTCCAAAATTGCAGAAAGGAGTCCAGCAGTGGGTGTTCAGTGATGTTCTGAACTGATGCTCAGGCTTGGATCACAGCTGTTTCTGAATCCAGCTGTTTCAAGGAAAAAAACAGCAAAAAACTTTAAAAAAAAATCTGACTGAACCATTGAGCGTTTTGCTGTTTCCTTTATTTAGTGGGACAAGGTTTTGTCCTCTCTTAGGCTGTTCAGAAAGTGTGGAGTCTTTTCAGTGTCCTAATAGGCTTTGGATCAGCCCCTCCTACAGTTTCCCATGTAAAGCTTTTGTTTGTTACAGCTCCAGCTCAGGAGAGCAATGAGTGGGGTGTTTCAGTGGAGCTGTGGACTTCTTTTTATTGACTCAAACACACAGTTTAAAGAAAATGGGGATGTGTGTCGGGAGGCAAATGAAAACATATTGTTTTTTATAAAGTGTCACCTGCAATGAGCTTCTAAATAAACCCCTGTATGGCCATGTATGGGTTTTTTTCACTTGAAAGACACTATCTCCTTCTTCTAAACATTTGCACAGCAAAGTAATGCATTATTGCATTTTCATAAATAATTGAAAAGCAACTTAAAAGAAAGTAGGCCAACAGAAAAAAAAAGAGTCAGTTTCAAATTTGAAAGAAGAAAAATATGTTTTCTTCTTGATAGCAAGTCAGTTAAGTGTTATTAAATCCCATTCTCCCACCCTGACATGACCAAAGACAAATCTGACAATTGACAGTTTCATTTGAAAGAGAGAGAAATGGGGGAAAAGGTTTTGAAATGCTGAGTTTGGTTTGGATTGTTTCTTTTTTTATTATTTTTTTAAAATTTATCCCCCTCCCTCTGTAAGAAAGGAATTGTGACCGCTTATCAGTTTGCAAGTCACTGAGGAGCAAGTCTCTGGAGGTCTGCGTGTTGGCTTCTCAGAGCCGTTTGCCGTGCTGGGCTGTAATAATGCAAGTTATTTTAGAACTGTGCATACGTTAGTGTTCTGGCGCAGCATGATACAATAATGTGTGAAAAAGCATAAGATCACACCTTGGTGAAACTTGCAGATTTCCTGCATAATCCGACAGTGAGCTCTTGTCAGGTTTTGACTATATGTAAAGTGAGAATAAAGTTTCCAGAAGCAAAGCGCAAGCCTTGGATGCATTTGGAATGGCTGTGCGGGGATTTTGGCCCTGCCGTGGTTCCGAATGTGCCTGGCTTTGCGTGCCTCAGTCCCACTGCAGCCAGCAGGTCTCCCTCAGTGCTTCAAATCTGGCAAATGCTTTAAGGCCTTTGCTGAATGGGAGCTTTAATTTTGCTGGCGCTGAGGAAGATCAAAGAGCCCGAGTAAATAATTTCTTAAAAAACAATCAGTGACGTGAGCAGTTTTCATGTAGCGTACAGTGGGATGGATCTGGTGACGAAAGCAGATGTTGCCTGTGGGAATGGTTTATGGCCAGGAGTCTCTTCACCAGTCCATGGGACGTTGGTCCTGAGTTGGTGTGGCTGAGGGAAGATGGGCAGATGGAAATATCCAGTTTCTAACGCTCTCAGTGCGAGATGAGGACCAGCAGGGTCTGTGCCTGGGCCCTGGTTTGTGCTGCACCAGAGGTTAGAGGGCATTGCTGGCTGAGGTCCGTCCATCAGGAGGGAGGCCTGACCAGTGACTCCCAGCAGTCGTTTTCTGGCTTGGGATCAAGAGATCAGTAATTGCCTGTATTAATATGTTGTTTAATATTCTTCAAGATTAGAGCTGCTCAATGAGTTGACTCCAGTGAAGATAAGCTTCATGTAACTGATCTGTCCTCCAGAGCAAAAAATGTGCATTCTCTCCTGCTTTCCTCCCAGCTTTACTCTGTCTCCTTTCATTTTTTATAAGCAGCACGGCTCTGTTTCAAGTCCCTGCCCACCGTTTCCAAAATGTGTGATATATTTGTTAGGGATTTGGAATTTGGGATGCTTCGATATAACTTTGTGTAGGTTTTGTAGAAACACCTGACGTGTGTGCTTAGTTCCTAAACACCTTCTGTGCTTGATTTATCCTCACGGGTTGTCAAGGTATTCAGATGACCTGAAACTGAGGAAGTGAGAGGGAGCTCAGCTGGCAAAAGTCTGACATTGAGTCTGACTGCGGCTCAAATTTGTTTTGCAGAGTTGAGCCCAGGCTGCGTAGGCGGTGAAGAAAGCCTTCTTCACTTCACCATTGTATCCAAAAAGCTCTGAGCAGCATCGTTTTTTTTGCAGGTGATGAATAACCTAGTTAGCTCACATTGATTCAATCCAGTGACAGTTCTCGGAGAAGGCATGGTGGGAATTGGTGAGAATAGGCTCGTTGGTGGGGATGCTGGGGTGGCTCTTTGGTGGGTCCTCTCAGGCAGAGAAGCCATGACTTGGCCATCTGACGGGGAGCACCATGCACGAGTTATTTCTTCACATTAGACACTGCTGTTTGCCACGGCTCAGCAGCTTGGCTTCTAGTGGAGCAGGTTCGTAACTTTTAACCTCGCTGGGTATTTTTAAGGTCCTGTGGCAACTGTGACCACCAGGGGCAGGCAGATCTTGAGGTAAAGATGGAGGTACGTGGAGGATGCTCACAAAGCAGAGTCCCTGTCTGTTGTCACGGAATTTCCTTTCCCTTTGGCTGTCCTGACGGTGTCTCCCGGGGCATAAGGCCAGGCCTGGCAGGTGTCGTGTCTAGGTTGAATGAGGGCTTTCTGGGCAGAAGACAGAGTCATGCTGTTGATACAGCACAGTCTGTATCACTGTTTGTGTTATTACTGTTTTACATTTGTATTGGTAAGAACAACATATTGATGACTGCGTGTTAAAACTCTGTCTTTTAGTGCCTTGCTTTCTTTCCGAAAAAGGAAGATAGCTACATTCTTGCTTGGAAAAACACAGAATTACACTGGAGCAAGTACTAGTGCTGTGTTCTTACATGATCAGATCCAGGCAGATTAGGGCACGGTGTATAAACTGCCTTCGTGTTCTCTGGGTTAGCAGCTGTCAAATAAGTGATTACAGGCGTTGGCATAGCTTTTCTTCCCATAATCGCTGTGAAACAGGGATGGAAATGTAACAGATGCCATTTAATATGGACCAGCACCTAGGTTCTGTCTCTGGGTCTGGCTCTTTTTGCCTCGTGGCCAAAGTTTCTTAGCATCTTTTTTGCTTTAATTCCTCAGTACTTATAAATGGAGGTATTAGTGCTTACTGACTTTACAGGAGATTTCTGAAGCTGTTTGGTAAATCATTTGAGATCCTTTGATGAAAGATAGGAAATATATGCTAGAGCATTAATGATAAGATTGAACTGAAAAATTCTGTTGAGATTGAGGAAGATTATTGCTCCTAGATGAGTTTTGCTTTGCTGGGTGGTGTTAAACTTCTGCAGGAAGTAATTTTTTCAGAGATTGTGTTGGGGTGTCATCTCCTGGGATTTTTTAATTTGTTAACTGGCGAGGCTTTTTGATACCAGGCACTACACTTCAAGTCTTGTTGAAGAGCAAATGAAGTGTTGTGATGCTATTTTTTGCAGCACAGGAGTCTATGGTGACTCATTTAGTGTTTGTAATGCCTGTGACAGATTAAAAAAATGGAATCAGTTATTCCCAGTGAGATGGATACGCTCAGTCAGACCCTATTTGAGAATTATTTGCTGCACTGTTAAGACCGAAGTACACATCTTCCCCCTCCCCCCCGAAAGAATCCAGCTTATCATGAAATGTTTATCAGAGCCATATAAACATTTCTCGGCTGCTGAATTTTGAAGGGAAATTCTTTTGGTCTAACATATGTATTGCAAGCAAAACTCTTCACAGATTTTTTTAAAAAAATGTAATTAGCTTGGTTGCAGCCCTACTTATTACCAAGCATGCCAGCATCTGGCAAGGGTACGGCGATCTGGGAATTCACTGCTTGAAGCCTTGGAACAAAGTGTTCTGATCCGACCCCAGGCAGCGAGTCCAGGACTTGAACTGGAATCTTCAGGAGCAGAGAAGTCTTAAGTGTCTGGAAAATTGGCCTGTTGAGTCACCACACAGGCACTAAAACAAAACTAATTTTAAGCAGGTCAGAGTTCAGTGATTCCCTCTGGAATCTAATTTTTTTTTCCTTAAAAAAAAAGAAGTCTCATGTTTTAAGTGAAAAGGGTCAAAGTTGATGCACTGCTACAATTTTTGAATGCTTTCCCTTAAGAACAGCCACCCAGGCTAGGATTAGCATGAAGGGCTGCTAGGCTGGCACTTCAGTGTCTGGGTTAAAAATATTTTAAAGCAGTAAATGCAGTCAGAACGGAGAGAGAGATCCCTGGGAGCCTTCCTGTTCAAAAATGTGTAAGCTCAGGGCAGCAACTGCAATGTAATTTAGGGCAGTATATGCTTCATAGCTTTGGAGAACATTGCCTCTTGTTAATGTTGCATTGGAGGACAGTGGGATAGTAGTAATTTTAGAAAGGTGGTATTCCTGTTTGTTTTACATTGGAAACTTCAGAATAAATGAAAGGAGGCATCAATTGAGGAAGAAGTGTAAGTGCCGAAACCCAGCAATGAATCCATCTCTGAGCAGACTGTAGAAACGACAGGGGAAAGTGGGCATAGAAACATTTTCCTCGGAATGCAGCTGCAAAGGGAGCGTAGCAGACAAAGGCAAAATCAGGTACGTACTTGGAAAGGCATGTGGGCAAACTTCTGTCTGACAGCCCAGTGAGGAGCCTGCTCCCGTTAAATTACAGAATGTTTGGGGGGATCAAATGACAAGACGCTTGTATTGCTTTTCCATTGCTGAAGAAGTGGGACTGTCTATAAGCAGGGAGGATTCAAACTGCTGTTTAAAAAAACACGCTTGCGGGAGGGAGGCAGATTTTTCATTCCCATTCCTTTTTGAAGATAATTTGCCTCTTTTCCCTTTTGGGTTTTGCCAAGTTCCCTTTACATTTGCAAGTGAAAAGGATGGGTCTGGGCTACCTAAGGAAGCTCGGATCTGAGCTCTGTTTGTGTCAGGCATTGTGGGCTTGGTGATCTCTGTTTATCTCTGAGGAAATAGTCCTGCTTGCACAACAGGGCAAATGCAATGCACAGATGTCAGAGCCGCTAGAGCAAAGAGGGCTGTCTAGGAAAAGCATTGCCAAACCTAATGGTGGCGTGGAAAAGGAGCAGCTAGGACTTCTGGCTTCCTCCCTGTGCCTTTCCATGGTGTAGGAAAACCTCTAGGCCAAATGGAAAGCTCGCTGTTGTTGGTAATGAGTTGTAGCTCACGTGAACTGTACTGTTGATAGGAGGATATTCTTATGAATGTTTACCCACACAGGGGTGCAAAGATTTGTGTGCTCTGGGTGCAATAGTCAGAATGGTCTGTGAAATAACACCTCTTCCACAGGACTTCCCCTTCAATGTGTAGGAATCGCTGAGAATGTGGCTTTTGGAGTGAAGGAGCTGTAAAGCTTAAATTTATTGGGAGAACCACAGCCTGCCTTGCTACTACATGAAGTTATTGGAATGCTTCTCCTTTGTTATTCCCGCAGGTATACAAGGCATGGGGATCTGAATGGGAGGATGTGTGAGGCTCTGAGATCCAATTTGTCTTCCAGGTTACAGCAAGGCTCCATTTTTCCCGGGCTTAACAAGTAGCAACCATAGTTTACTAAAATATTTATTTATATTTAGTGAAAACTTACTGACACGCAGTTGCCTTTGTGTTTAAGATTACAGTTTATAGCCCTTTGAAGTCTGCATGTCTGAAGGAAAGAGAAATGCTTAGGATAAGCTGAACTTGAATTAATCCTGTAGGCAGGTACAGATTGAATTTCCTGCGTGGCTCATTTTGCTAAGGGAGTAAGTCAAGCAATAAGTAATGCTAGGCCAACTTGTATCACAACAGGAGGCAGCTTTAGTGCAAAGTAACCTGGTTCACTGAATCCGAATTATTGACCAGTTCTCCAAACTTCAGGGATGATGGTGGTTCTGAAGAAAAACAGTTAATTTATGATTTGTATAGCTTTATGATTTGCAATTGTGAAGGTGGGATAAATTACACAGACTTTCAACCCTGGCACTTCAATCTGCAGTGATCTGAAACTTGAAAACTACAAAATATTTAAAGGTTTGGATTTATGTTTTCCTTTTCGAATGATGCATTTCCTTTCACTAGATTGGGACCCCATGGAAACTTTTCCATAAAGAAGAATTTTAAGGAGCAAGAGGGAAAATGTGTTTTGGGTAGTTCCCAAATACAGTATTTTTTTGTTTGTTTGATCTCTGCATTTGCAATCCCCCAGTTGTCATTGTATCCAGCCCCCTTTAAATCTTCACCTAGTGCAGGAGAGTTACAGCATGTGCATGGAGTGCTGAACCTTTTTGTTTAACTCACAATGCTTTGCTCTCAAACTGGCTATGTTGGGTCAACAGGATCGTTCTCTTTAGCATGAAGCACACCTGAAATATCTGCTTAGGTAGCGCTTGTGATCTCTCAGCAAATATTCAACCCAGCAGGACTCACCTCCATCTCCCAAGGGTTAGCAGTAACCTATAATAATAATCTTGTGGCACAAAAATGCTTCTTTTTATGCATTACCTATTTCCAGAGGCCTAATTTAGGTTTTGTATCAAAATGGATATCACAAACGCTTGAGCTTCCTGCTGGGAATGAAAGTGCTACCGAGAGACTCTGTTCTCTGTTATTCTCATGGTGTCCAGGAGGGGTGAGGAGGCAAGGAAACAATTGCTGATATCTGTAGCAGTAAGTATAAATAGTAGCAGGATGGGTTGCAAAGGTAAAATACTTTGACAGTATTGTTCATGAGAAAGCCTGGCCCTTGCTCTTGGTTAGAATATATACGTGTGTGTAAATATGTATGTTTTCATATAGAGGGAAAATTTACATCTTGACAAGAAGAAAGTTTGGTTTATTTTATAACTGCACAAAAATTCACCTGTCATCAAAAGAAAAGGATATTGTTATGGAATAAAATGAGATTCATGCTTAAATATGCAGGCAGCTACACTCAGAGATGAGCACATGTGTGTCCCTGCTCTCTCTGTGCATGTTTCATGCCAGATTCTGCTGTAGATCTCGTGGAACTGTTTCCATCACTTACTTTCCTCAAGGATCTGTCTGTTGAATGTTTTCACATGAAAAAATCATGTTTGGATATTTTGTTGTTGTTGTTGTAAGAAGTTGAAACAAGGAAAACAAAAGCCGGATTAAACTTTTTTTTGGGGGGTCAAAAATGCTTGCTGAACACTCAGATAGTTTCTCTCTCCCTGATATTAATTTTCCATTGGAAGCACACATGGGAGGAGAAGGGAAATTTTAACAAAACCTATAAAACACTCATGTTTCTGAATTTACTGGCAGTTGCTATTTTTCCTTCTCTTCTGTGCAAAACTTGGTCATGTCGAATTTGTCCCAAACCTTGCCTCCTTCTCCTGTCCTGATCCCTGCTTTGGGCAGGAGGGCAGTTCCTGTGGCAGAAGCCATTCTCCCCTCTCAGCCCCTGCAGGGATGGCATTCCCAGGGCTCCTGTGGCTGTGGTCTGGCAGGCTCAGGTGCTGAACGGTGCACGGGATGAAAAGTGCTCACCTGATGCGCCAGCCCCGGTGAGCGCAGCCACACCGGGGTCCGGCTGGAATGGGGGAGAGGACAAGAACCGTGCGCAGCCCCACTCTGCCTCTGCCGTGCTCGGCTGTGCTGGGAAAGTCTCTTGACCTTTTGTTCCTCGGTTTTCTTGTGCTTAAGGACGTACAGACTTAACCATCACTCACGGGTGTTGCAAGAGTTAATTAATTACCATTTTGACGGATTTGAGGGCTCGTAACCCTAAGTAAACAAGAACTTAATCAGTTATTTTTCTTCGTATTTATGCTGTAGGAAAAATCCACTCATTTATTTCCAAGCACATGACACACAAAAACTATCTTCACACTTCTGAGTGGAGCTGGGGCTTGATGCCAAGGCTTTTTTTTTCCCTGGAGAATATGGTATACTCGTACACTCAGATCGAATGGTACAACCTTACGGTTTCACTCAGGAGATGGAAATTTTTCTCTGACTGTGTTTTTGTACTTAGAAACCGTAAATATCAGGCGCTTCTCTTCGGTCAAGTTCTTTGTCCTCATGACTGCACCCATTGCCAATGTCCTTTCGCATGTGAACTTGCTTCTTTGGAGTATCTCTAACTAGCAAATGGGATGTCTTTTCCCCCATATGTTCTGCCATCTCCTTCTACATTAATTATTAGGCTTAAAGAATCTGGGAATTAGGGAAGGAGGATGGAGGAAAAAATATAATAGGGGTGCTTATCACCTCTTATCCTCTTTCTTTTGTGTGTGGAGAAGCTCTAGAGTGTATTAATTTGGGAATTAGGAATAACTTCTCTCCCACACCTGATGGAGCCCTACAGAAAGGCCATACAGTGCCCTGGTTTAATGTGGAACATCGAGGCACAAAAGAGTGAAGGAAGTCAGAGTTTGTGACTGTCTCTGCATTTGCCATCATAAGAGAGTTAAATCAGAGCTAAGGGTTTTTTCTTTTGTGTTTTAATTTCCTTTGTTTTAAGAAAGTATTTTTTAAATGAAGTGGGGGAGGAGAGTAATATGCCACTGCCATGCTTTGGGATCTAAGGCTCCTGTGGACCCCATAGGATGTCAATGGACTCATTAAGATTTAGCCAAGTTTTATGCATTATTCATAATATACATTCACAGCATGCACCCTAAAGACTGTCTCCTGTGAATGCTTAGTCAGAATCATTTGCATTCTGTATTATGGATCCATAATATAGAATACATTTAGCTACATTTTGTGTATTATCCTTTACACTTATTTCCAGCCTTTACTGTTCTGGCATATGAAGCAAATGTGTTTAAACAATAGCATGCAGTTATGTTTTGTTGCTCTATAAAAACTAATGCATAATAAGGACCCTGATGAAAATTAATTATTGCATAAGAGCAATGGACAGGCTTTTTCCTCTTTGTAGCTTCAATGACATTTTAAACTTACTTTTCTAACATGTTTGAGAAGTGTTTTAAATTCTGGGCTGATATTTTGTAAATTTTGTGTTTCAAATACACACAAAAATCATTTTTGATGTGGAAGGTTGGCAGATGATGAAACATCAAATTGAAGCTGAGATGCTAAATAATCGTAAGAGTCTTTTGCTCTGAGTTTACTCTAATCCTACGAACATTATTTCTGCTGTACATGACAAGACGAAAGAATCAACAAAACACCACATCAGAAAATTAATTCTCCTCCTGTCATCCAAAGCATTGAAGCTCCTCTGTTTTCTTTTTCTGAGCTGCCAGTACATCATGGTGATGGGTCTGATCTCAGCTTTGCACTGATCCACAGAGTGGCCCAGACGTGTTCCTTACACACCTCTGCCTTAGTTCCCTCATGGGAAGTGGTGCTCCTTAAATTCCCCTGTAGGAGCTGTCTATCTAGATTTATTCCTTCGGCACCCCGCCACTGCCAGGAGAGAATATTCCTGTGGGAAATGCTGCTCTTGCAAGAAAATGGGATTTCTTTTAGGGCCAAATTAGAGTAGGGGGAAGACAGGGAGGTACGAGGATTATCTTCCTTGTGCGGGATTGGTTAAGGGAGCGCTTTTGTGAAGTGTCTTCCATTTTGGGGACTGTGAAAATATTTCTAGTTGTCTGAGCCTGCACATGAAAACACCAGATGGGCAAAATCCAGGATCCCGTGGCAT
Source organism: Pardalotus punctatus (assembly GCA_013400915.1). NCBI lineage: Eukaryota > Metazoa > Chordata > Aves > Passeriformes > Pardalotidae > Pardalotus > Pardalotus punctatus. The sequence goes on along the minus strand of VZTX01003182.1, from coordinate 732,295 downwards.
CTTCTGCAGATCCATTTCACGTGGGGAGCAGCCCCTGCGTGTGTTCGGAAGGCTTGGGCAGTGTCAGCCGCTCATCCATGTTGTTTTACAGGGAAGTGCTCCAAGGTTGTCCAGGCTACAGAAAAGCTGTTGGGCTGGTGATGTCCTTGTCTCAGGAGCCTGGCTCACCCTGGGCAGCAGTGGTGCCTTGAGGCTAAATATACACTGGATACACAAAGGATATGAGTGACTTACTACGTCAAGTTCTTTGCAAATGTTGTAATACTTGATTAAGAGCCAGTGCTTATCAAAACACTTTAAAAAGTCTTGATATCACGTAAGATTGAAATGTTTTTTTTCCCATCATAGGCTTAGCACAGGAGAACGTTTTGGCAAAGTACAGTCGCAAGGCAAGTAGTTGGTATAAAATGAATTTGAAATCCTAAAGATTATTTATATTTACTTTTTTTCCGCTAGGTCTTCAAGTTTACCTTTAGGCAGCATTCATACACACGTGCCCTGAAGATACAGGAGAGAGATGGGAAGGATTTTGCTGTGCCCAAAAGTGGAAACATGTTATCCTTTGGTCCAGAACTGTGTCTCGAGCTCTCAGTAGAGTAACAAATAATGTACAAGCATTTTGCTACCTTTCTGTTCAAAAGAGATGACCGGTTTTTTGTGAGAATTCATAAGCAAACTGAGAATTGTAAATTTATAAATATGTGTATTTTGCAACATGCCATTGCTGTTACTTGCTCCTTTTGCTTACATAGCAATTAACAGTTCGTGATTTTTTTAAAGTCTGACGCATAGCAACAAAATATTTATTCTTTCTTTTAGGTAAGATGTGGTGCAGTGGAGTACTCATCTCTGTGTAGTGTAGTAATAGTGTGTGTTGAGTGTAGTAATGTGAAGTAAGAGTAATCATTGTAGAGGGAATATTATCTCTGAGAGCAAATGTTACTGGGTGCATTGCCAAGTGATTTTATGTCAAGTGGAGCAAAGCTACCTTTCCATCTTGGCTGCTGCATACATGGGACAGGGGACAGGAAAGACAGCAGATATGAGGTTGAGATCCAGGTTTTTCTTCAGCTCTGTGCTGGAAATTCTTCTTATTATCTCCCTTCAATCTTGAGGTTTCCTTCCTTGCCCTCTCCTATTCTCTCTCCTTCCCAATTCTTGCAGTCCTGGCACTGCTCTGCTGTACCCTTTCCTTCTTGCTGTACCCTGAAAGTTCCATCATAACCCCCAAATTAATCTGCGCACCAGAGATTATTATCTTAGTCTCTGCCACGTGCTCATGATGTATTGTTGGTCTGTCTCGCTGGTTGGACATCAGCATCTGGGACCAGTGAGAACATATTTTTGCCATTACAAATGAACAGAACAGGAACATAAACAAAGCTCAAAAAATCAAGACATCTAAATACCCCTTTCAGATTCATGAATATGCTATATATAAGCCTAACTTCTGAGATTTCCTTTTATTCTCATGAATATCATTTACATTTGAGCAAATGCAAATTCATTTCTACTTTTGATGCTCTGGAAGCTGCTTCTGGAAAGTGAGTAGAATGTGCCCTTTAGTCCATCCCAGTTCAGGCCCCAGCGCTGCATGTACAGCCCTGGGATTTCCAGAGCATTCGGCAGTTCTGCTCCATCTGTTTTTCTTTTCAGCAATCTAAATTCATATTGTAAAATTTGCAGTAGTGCCATGAGCAGGGGTTTTGTTAGTGTTATTAGGCTTATGATGTGGAAAATAAAGAACTTGCTTCCTACTGTTTGGCAAAATTTCTAGGAAGTTCCTAGCAGTTTTATTTAATACTTGCAATAGGTTGCTTTATCTTTCTAAATGATTTTAAGCAGTTTTTCTTCAATGAACAGCTGTTTAAATAGGAATTAAGGTACATAGAAAATGATCACTGTACATTAGCTGGCCTCACAAGGGATAAGAAGAGAACTAATTTCTGTACCTCCATGGTAGTACCTGGCCTAAAAGAGCACCTCTACACCAGGTTTCAATTCAAGGCTTCTCAGGTACTGGGTTGCCATTATTAATAATTATACTATAGAAGCAGTGGTTTGAATGGGTAGATTTTAAATAGCTTCAGTGGGTTACCTACTGTATTGTTATTCCATGTTGCACTTGGAAAGGTTATAGGGTTTTACTTCTGATTTAATGCATCACAGGAAATCCAGACTTTGCAGTTAGCTGAGACTGCTGTACACCTTGTTCTCTTGGTGTTCTTTCTGTCCTTTGTCCAAAATCATCTGCATACAGTTTCTGTCCATCCCTAGTGTTAAAAAGTCTACTGTCAGAACCTTTATGCATTGTGGGGTTTTAAAAGTAATAGGTTCTGATTTCCTTTTTATTAGCCCTAACTCTCAGTCTTTATAGTTCAGGGTCTTTAACTTTCAACAGTAAAATTCAGCACTTTAAAAAAACCCCTGAGATTTTAGTATGATCACAAGCATTGAGGCATTAAGCAAAGCACCAGGTATTCCAAGACAATAGAAAAAGTTCATGGGTGTTTGCAACCTTGGAACTTCCTGGAGCACGCCATTAAAAGGAGCCACAAAGACTCTGAGGTTATGTGTTCCTCCCCCACAGAAGACCTTTCACCTTGTGGTGCTTCATGGGGTGCATGATATCCAAAGGAAAAAAGTGAGACAGTGCCTCTCTTATCCCTGTTCTCCATACAGTAGATTTTGGAGCAGAGGGATATTGGGAATGATGAACTGCATTTAATGAAGGTAACACTTCTGTTCATTTGGCTTGGATAACTTTATCCGAAAAATAACTTTCACAAAATGTTTTTTAAATTAAAATCCCCAACATTTAATTGAAAAAGAGGTAGAAATTTGTGTATATTTCTGTACTGAGAATTGCTCAGACACTTCGGCAGACCCTGAAGATCTGTGCCCTTGAAAGGAGTATTCCTCTCTAAATCTGCCCCTTCCACTGGTCTTTGCTTGGATCATCAGGAGGGCACGGCAGACACCCTTCTCTCCTGCTTCCCTTTTTCCTTCCTCACAAGAGCCTCAGAAATCAGCCATGCTTAGCCAGCAGGACTCTTCACCTCCCAATGGACAAGACATTGTTGATATTCTGGGCTTTATTACTTAAATTCTCCGGTGTCTGATGTGAGTCTGTTCTGAAACAGTTTTCTCTGCTGCTTTTCTGTGACACTTGGTGAGCATACAAATTTCTCCTAGGAATTGCACCAAAATTCCTCCACCCCTTTTTCGGTGATTGCTAGTAAAGCTTAAAGTCGTGTTGGGGCTTGCAGTCCTTGCCAGGCTGTTCCTTCACCTCTGTTGTGTCTCATCCTCAGACAATTAGCAAGATCTACAGTAGCCTGCCTGTTATTTATTCCCGAGTTTAAAAACCTAAACTTGCTATTTACCATCTTCTCACTTTTGCCAGTTTTTTCAGCAGTGGCACTTCTCTGATCTCACTGATTTGTTTTAGCTCTCAGACCATTTTGTAGTGACGGATGTAAAAGCAAAGATGAGTTTAAAGCTACATTCATTCATCTCTTTGTTATTTTAATGCTAAATCCCAAGGATAAATATTATTGTTATACTACTGCTGATTAAAATGTACAAGAGAAAAGTCCTGTTTTGAAGATCAGACTTCTTTACTGAGTAGAGGGGATGACAGCGCTGTTGAAAAGGGTAAAAGCTGAAGAGCATGGTAGGTATGTCCATTTAAAATGTGTGCCATGTGTGCTGAGGGTGACTTGGTTCACACAGAATATTTGCAGTCAGTCAAAAATAGAACTCATAACTTGCATGCTTGTGCTTCCTCAGCCCAATCTCTTCAGAAACAAATCTCCATGTTACTTAAAAACAGCAGAACTGAAACATGACTGTTGGAGTTCGCATCAATTGCCTGTTGATGGAGGGTGAGAGTGGGCGAAAGGCAAGGGACAGAACAAGGGCCAGTGTATTGGGAGGCTTAAGCAGATGTGACTGCTGTACCTGCCCTGCCCTGCAGTACTTTGCTGCTCACAGGGGTCTGTCCAGCAGCTCCTTTAATACTGGATTCATACAAATATTCCAAAACTAGTGCTGCTGCAGTAGGATGTATTACTCTATCCCACCTAGGACTAGGGATTATATGTAGTAAATAAACTGCAGACAATGGCAGTCGTGGTTGCAGCTGGCTTGTTTCCTAAATATTAATACTAATACTACACTGAAAAAGTAAAACAATTTAAAAGAACTGATTGCAAAATCTGTACAGGTGTAAAATTTAAGCATATGGCAGAGAGGAGATTGCCAATGAAAATGACAGATGATTAACATTCATTAAAACTTTCAATTAACACCTTGAAAAATTCCATAAAATAATACTGCATGTAAATAATGTGTGATTTCTCCAAGCATTCTTCTACCTGTTTTTAAGGAAAAGGAAGAGTGAGAGAGACAATAAGGGAGTCTATTCCAAAAGTACTTACTACTAAGATTTTTTCAGCCCTTGGTTTGTTTTGGAGTTCAATGGTCTAGCAATGAATACATCAAATTTGTGCTGTCAGTATGGGAAAAGATTTGGTCTGGATAAAAGTTAGTCCTGGATTTTCTTATTCGTATTTTCATGATGAGCATGGGAGAGAAGCCCTGACAAACTGCAGGGCAATGTGAAGGATCCTCTGATCAGTTGGCTAAATTACAGAGATTAGAACACAACAGTGGTGGCAGTGCTGCCTGTGTCATCTCACATTGCTGTCAGCTTCAGCAGGATCTTGCCATGTTATGGAGAATTCTGCCTGTGCCTTTTCCTGCTGGTGCATACACATGAACTAAGGAAGAAACCTTTGTCTTGTCTAAGTGAGCTTTTGACAGTAAATTAAAAAGCCAACATTAAGAGCTGGCTTAGATGTTAGTTCTTAACATCTGCTGTTAATTATAGTCAAAAAGCTTCCAAAATCAGGCATGCCCTTGGCTGCTTCTGTTACTGGAGGGAAAAACATCTTTGTCTTGCCAAAGCAGGTGTATGGTTTAAGCAGTGCAAGTAAATTCATGTGTATATTACCTATGGATTCCCTGACACCTTGGATTTGACTTGTTTATTTAAGAAAATGTCCATTGACTTTGGCCCATGCAATCCTTTTTCTCTCATTCATTACTGAACACTTCTGTGGTCCTGGCTGGACTCAAGTGCTGCAGAGCTATGGGATTCTGGAGATCCAGACTTCAGGCTTAATTTCCTCCATTCCTGTTTGAAGATCTTGCATTTGTTCCTTCATCACCTTTATCTCCTCTTCATAATTGGGTACAGGCAGGGCATGAGTGTGTTGTTTTAAAATATAATGCCCCCCACCTATTTCCTTCCCTTTTAAAATGCTGTTTCATAGGTTAAGAGTGTGTGTCTGCATCTCATTTTGTTTTCACACTGCTGTGTCTTAGAGCTGCCATTTGTTTCAGGGAGCTGAGGACTCATGAAGAGGATGTGATGGCTGGTAAAAATACAGTGAAACAGCTTCATTTGTAAAGCTCTCTGCCTTCCTGGCTCTGCCTAGGTCCATTATGCTTTGGGCCATGTCCTTATTGCAAAGCCTGGGTCAGTATTTTTCTTGGTCCTTGTGGTGTCCCTGTGATGGCTTTGTGACGCATTTTGAATTCTGGCAATTCCAAACACCTGAACTACTGGGCAGATTGCCTGGCACAATGATGTGGGGGCTGATTTTTCTACAGAATGTCATCGGGGTGTGTGTTTCATGGCCTGGGTTGTTGGTTTGTGGGTGTTAGAGGATGAAAAGTCTGCCAGAAAGGTTGAAGGAGGCAAATTTGGCATTCCATGTAGACATATTCTTTATGCAGCATGCATGCTGGGATAAACTCTTGTGTCAAACTACTTCCTCTTGGAATGTCCTCACAGTTTGTTCCAGAAGGGAACAGGGAGAAAATGAGAGGGTTTTTTCCAGTGTGGACAATCAGGGCACCTCAGTACAGGAGTAAAATATGAAGTGAACTAAACAAATCGTGTGCACACATTCACCCTTCTGTGAGAAATGAGAAAGCTGGGCTGGAGAGACAGCATCAATTTTAGCAGACTTGCAAAGGGCCTTGACCTCTCCGTTTGGTCCTGGGGACCCCCTCCTTGAAGCAGCATGGAGATGATGGGGTACAGTTAAATAAAGCTACAATTAGAAGCAACAGGAGGGAAGAGAAAAATCCGTCAGTCTGCTATCTTGTTGCATTTGACTGCTCTTGGATTGCTGTTTTCAAAGTGATCTGCAGTGGCATCTCTTGGCTTCCAGGAAGGCAATGGGAATTTTATAACTGACGTCAATGGGAGCAGAATGAGACTGATGTTAAATGCTTTTTTTATAACCCTGTCCCTAGTGTGCAGTCAATTTCATTGTTTTCCCTGATATTTTTGTGGGTGTTACATAGATCAAGAAGGAGAAAATAGTACTTAAGAAAGACAAGTTGTGATTGTGAAACCACAAAGCCGTGAGAGAGGCTCTGGGGGGCAGCTGTGGGGCTCATGAGTGCTGTCACATAATATTACAGGTTTAAGTGGGTTTCAGCATCACACCATTACTTTGAGCACCTTCCTTCCCAGAGGACATCATCAGTAAAGTCCACCCTGTCTCAAGGAAGAAAATCCAGAGCAGTCCTGCTGATGAGCTCAGGATTTGCTGCAAGTGAGAAGAGTTCAGCCCTTTGGATTCCCGTTTGTGTTGGCCACCTGAAGCCTGACACCACTCCTAAGTTCATGCATTTGGCTGAGGATGTAGAAAGAATCCATATTTCCGTGCAGCGTTCTGACAGGCTGATCCATGGTGAGACCTTTACAGTGTGATGTCTACTCTCCCTTGATCCGTGTCTGACATCCACTAACGTGGATGGCCGATATACGTGTGTGTGGAAGGGCTGCTCAGACCCAAGGCTTGCTTATCATAACACTGAGGCTAATCTCTTCACTCTGCTAAGGTCAAGGTTGAAAAATAACTCCAAAGAGCAAAGAAAGGGAAGACGGTTTTGAAAATGGATGCAGGGAGAGCAGACAAAATACGCTGCTGTAAATGCTGATTTGTAATCTCTCCCTTCCTCTCTTGCCATCCCTTTTTCCTTCACTGTCACAGGTTATTCATTAAGTATTTATTGAAATACATGGTAGAAAGAATTTGTCTAACAGTTGAATTGCTGATTTTGGATTAGGCAGTTAGGTGGTGGATTTAAATTTGGAGAATTCATATTCACCAAGTGTTTGGGGGTGAGGTCAGGAGTTCCTCCCTTAGAGCAGGTATTCTCACTTGCTGCAAGACAGTGGTGTTCTCATCATATGTGGGGGAAAAAAATGTGGTATGTGGGACAAAAAAGTGATTAGGCTGATCAGCCTTTGCTGCTTCTCCAGGGGGATTGCTTTTTAGGGCAATCAGGAGAAATCTGTGTGGAATGTAATGGCATTTGTTAAGCAATCCAAAAGTTACCCTTGATCCTACAAATTGCTCTTGTGGTATTTAAGAACAATGGAAAAAAAAGGCGTTAACTGGTATTGCTTTTGCTTTTTGCCTCTCTTTAAGCAATGAATAATAGATGTTTGACACTGGCAGGAGTCTGTCATGTTGTGGTTACATTACTGTTTTTAATTGAGTGGTTTAAAAATTGTGTGAGGGATAGTCTTAGTATTGCTAAGTTAGGGGATGCAATAAGCCTGTTTTTCAGTAGTTATGTACCATCATACATAATACAGGGTTTTTTTAACTTATAAATGCTGTGTAACATATAAGAAGAAGCCAGGCCTTGCACTGAAAATGTTGATTTCATGTATCTGTGTCTTGTATATGTCTTTGTGTTTTAGTCTTTTAACAATACTAGTCAAGAAAACCCCCCTCTCTCTTTGCCTCAGTGTTGTTTTTTATTATAAAGAAATAATAAGGTTTCTATGTGTAGGTGTATAATCTTTATATCTACTCTGAAAACCTTGCATGAAAAGAGCACTAAAATGATGATTAAGTGCAGTAGATTTGTAAAAGTGGACTCCTTAAGACAGCATTTAAGTGTGTAAGAGGAGATAACTTCCTGCTGCAAGCTCATTTAAAATCATACCAGTGAACTCCTGACACAAGAAGAGCGTCTGGCTGCTGTACTGCAAAGACAGCGCTCATTCAAACCTCAGCAGCCCCTCAGGTGAGTGTTTCTGTCCACCTGTGCTGGGTTTTCCTTCAAAGTGAGATGTGTGTATGTTAAATGTCCAGCTGTGCAAGTTGTTTTTCAAGAGGAAAACCTTTATGGATGCTTCCATAGCAGCATGGAAATTGGGGAGGCTTTGCATGCAAACGTCCGCCAGTCCTGAAGTCTGGCAGGACTTCAGCCCAACTCCTCTGGCTCATGATCTGAGACAAAAGAGTTCACCCCTCAATCATGAGGAGGCTGGGTTTTTTCTGCTGTTGCATTTATAAAGCCTGAGATTGTCTTTGTTTGAAAAGAATTTTTGTATTTCTTGTGTTTGGAGCATACCATGTCCTAGCATCATCCCAGTTTAGCACGGCATTTGCTTTCAATGTTGGAAAGCCAAAGCTCTTGTAAAGATTTTAAATTATCTGATATTATTTAATCAGTTCGTAGACTGTGTGTGCTTGAATAGTAAGCACTCCTGAAGAGCTTGCACCTTTAAAAAAAAAAATAGTGAAGTACACTGATAATATTGCCGAGTATGGAGAGGTTTAAAATTATTGGAGCACTTAATTTTTTCTATAATTGCTTCAATTTGAAGGGAACTAGGCAAAATACCAAGCTGAAAATGAGTTGCATTAATCGAAAAATTCATCAGTCAGAAAGTAGGATTTAAACCAAAACGCCCAATTAGAACAAAAAAAAAAAGACACTAAACATGTTGGCATTAAGGCCTTAAAGTGATGAGCCTCATATTCCTCTGTGTTGGCTGTTGACTTCAGAGAATATTCGAATAATTTCACACCTCCATTTCACTGGAGACAGCAGAGGAGCTGAGGTGGAGCCGGAAGCACCTTGCTTGGAAAGGAAAGCAGTGCACAGGGAAACCCCTGCCCCTGGTGATGTAGCACAGTGGAGAGCAATCCAGTCTGAGAATAGATCAGCTAAAGGTTAATATCTTTTTATGGTAAGTTGACAATAAGATAAAAAATTTAACACCACTGCAGATACCTTATGGCGGGTAAAGAGCTTTTTGGTACTATGTAATTATACTTCATAATGATTTAATGAGCCTTATTAAAAAAAGGGAAATGTTGTATCACTTGAAAGGTACCAGAAAAACCAAAGCAAAAATGAGGCACATTGCTGCAGCTCAGGCTTTTTTAAAATTTTCACGTCAGTAAGTTTACCATTCAAAGTCAAATTTGGCTAATAATCTGTTTTTCTGGTCTGACTTATATCTGGCATAAGCAGTGATTGTTACTAAACCAGGGAGAGCAAAAATGAATTTATTTTTGAAAGAGGATGAAATACTAAGAGTGCGTATTATATTTCACTGGAATTTAGTAGTTCCAAAAGAGTCCTGACCACACATGGTTTCAGTACAGCACAGGGTAGGTTTCCATATTCCAGATTTCACTGGGTTTTTGGCACTGACAAGAGACACCCAACTTTCAGTATGTACAGAGCCATCTTTGAATCCATGGGACAGCTCATGTGGTTATGGACTTTCTGAACCTTGTTCACCCTTTCTTTGCCATAATGCAGAATATTTCATGATACAGCACTTTGGAAAGATGTGAACAACACAGATTAATTTTTTAGTAAATGATGAGTGGAGAAAAGCAATGCACTTCCTTTTTATTTGAAGTCTAATAATCTAATGACTACTTTCAAAGGCTCATACTCTTTTTGTTCATATAGGAAAACGCTGTGGTTTGTGTGAGGTCCAGTTGGCAGGACTGGGCTGGATTCAAAATGAAACCTGCACCCAAGTCCTTGTGTTTCTCAGCTGGGGAACAATAATCTGAGCTGCAGTAAAAAGAACTGTGATTTGGCTTGCAGGGAAAGTGATGTGTGTCTCAGAATGAAATATCAGGACAGTCTGAAGGCTTGGTCCTCACGCTTGTGTCACTGTGAGGTGCTGGGGGATGCCCAGTGCTGGCTGTGGTGGTTGCAAGAGCAGAGAGGCTGGGAACGAAGAGCACGCGTGGGCTCACGGGAAGCAGCAGATGAAGGGGACATCTCTTGGTTGATAAAACCAAGGGGCCTGCAGGAGTTGTAGCCTTCTCCTCATGGCTTCTTCACCTCTCATCGTCTTGGGAGGACTTGAGCTGCGTGCCTCGTGCGGAGCTCCGTGGAGGTGGAATAAAGCGAGCAGGGTGGAGGTGGGCAGTGGTGAAGCCTGTGCAGAAGTGGGGTGCTCGGTTTTTAGCCAGATTTTGCTTCTGCTCTTCCAAAACCACCTCTTGCTTTGCAGGTCATGCCACTGTGCTCAGGTGAGGTCAGTATGGGCTCCCAGACCGAGGGGCCAGTTTGTGAGGCAAACTAAATTAATGCACTTGCAGCCATGAAAACAGCCTGAGGTCAGGTGTGTTTTCTAAATATCCTACCTCATTTACTTTGAGATGATGACAGATAATTTAAATTTTGTAGCATCTCTCCAAAGAAAGGAATGAAGGATCAGATTTTTGAAGAAACTTGAGAGCTGCTTTGGTCAGGGCTGGAAAAACTTCCCTGGACCACCCCTGACACTGTGTATGAATTTCTATCCCACCTATTTTTTTATCAACATCCTCCCCTCAGCAGTCCACACCTCTCTTGTGGTGTCCTCTTGTTGTGCCACGTCTAGCTCAAGTTTTCCTTATTCTGATCTTTCAGCTGCAATCTAGCTTGCTACAGGTAGTATGCAACTATTGACCTGAGCTAATATCAAGAGAAATTATTTCTTGCAATTTTTATGGGCTTTTTTCCTCGCTCAGAAATGTGAACAATAAATATCAATAGTTTCAAATTCTAGAGTACTTGATTAGTACTATAGATGACCCAATTTCATGTCAGATTTTTACATCTAATTTGCTGCTTCCATTCATTTCTTTCCCTTTCTTTTTCATCCTCCCTCTTGCAGCTGATGATACAAACCATCCTCAGGAGCACATATACGCTGCAAGTTGCTGTGCTGGAAATTAACACTTGAAATAGTTAGGGGTTTTGGTTTTTTCCTCTTTTCTCACCTGCACTTAATCCTATCTTCAGTGCTGGATGAAAGAAATGAGAGGAATGCCAGTGATGGTTGGCTATATTGCAGTTCCACTGCATTTTGATTAACCCTAGGCTCAGTTTGCTTGGGTTTGTAATCCACTCATCAAGGTGGATACAAATTCAGAGAAATGAAACCCCAAATTTGTTTTTTGAAGGAAATTTGCTCCTCTCTTTTTGTACTGCAAATGTGCATTTAAATAATAGAAGTTATTCATTTTTACTTTCATGAATGCTACTTGCTTTTAAGAGTTACAAAGCTGGCTCAGATGATCATTACTGTCTCTCTTGTGTTACGTGTCTGTAAGATATCTGTGAATACCTGTGAACATTTCCTAAGATTATACCTCTTCTGGAAATAAGTATTTTGGTGGAAATACAGTAGAGAATCCCAAACATTTCAGTCATTAATCATCTATTATCCTGCTTTAACATCCCTGTGAGGGTTGCAAGGGCTTCCTGCACCTACTCTCACAGTGCTCTGTGGCTGATGGGGAGTGGGAACGGGCTCGTCTCTAGTGTCTTTGTGGACTCCACAGCCGAAATGAGTGGTTTGACTTACTTTATTTTGAATGCAGATACGGATTATTTTCATCCACACATTCATTAATCTCTCTGAGCCCTGCCAAGCTCTTTGAGCTACTTTCTCAATTTCATTACATGTTACAGAATTTCTGGGTCTTTTTATAGTTCTTGAAAAAGTGTTTTAATTTTAAACGCATTGTATGACATTTAACTGTGTATCTGGTGTTAAGGAGTAAATACTAGCAAATGATCTCTGCACCGTATACCATTTTGCATTAATGCCCTCTGTGAACTGCATTTTTTTCAGGATGTCATGTAAACTTATCCCACACTGCCAAGTATGGGAATGAGAGGAAAGAGTTTCTTTCCAATTTGTCCATTTCAAGATAGAATAATCAGAACTAGCACCACTGGTGAACATTGTTTTTAAAACGGGGGGCTCAGTCCACAGATGATTTGATGAGAAGTCCTGCCAATTCTTTTATTTCAGCAAGGTACAGACGTGGTGCAGGAGTCCTTTTTCCAGCCTTTTAACAAATGGGGAATGATTGTGGACTCCTTCAAAGCGCTTGTGAATAGCAGCTGGGAAAAGCAAGGGGTTCTGAATAGGCTTGAACTTGCCCAGGGGGCTGAGGTTTTAGTGGGAAGTTTTGAGATTTCTACGAATTAAAGAAGTTGATAACATATTCTGCTAACTACCAATCTGTTTTAGAATCAATGGCTTAAAAGTGAAAGATGCAAAATGCTCCTGCATAACCACTTTAAAGCGGCACCAGAATGGGATGTCACAGTACAGAGCAGCCACACATCCTTCCTAGGGCTTGGCAGTTGTGTGAAGAGCCAGAGCAAGGAACTGATCTGGCTGCAAACGAAGGTTTAGTGAGTTTTTTAATGACATACCCTGTCACATAAGCATCAGCTGAGGTTGCTCAGAACCTCTTTTTCTGTGACCCTATGGAAACAATTGTGGAACTATGGCATCTTTTTTAAACACCTATCTCGATTTGGGGTTTTTTTGTTGTTCTTGTGTGGTTTTTTTTTTCCCCAACTGCAATGTTTGAAGTAGCTGGAGGAGGGAATTTAGCAGTCAAATGAATAAAAACATGGATTCTACTTGTAGAATTTCCTTCTGAGAGAAGAAAGCCATCCTGCATTAAGTGAACTGGCTTCAAGAGTTTTGCATCTCTGTCCTCATTGCAGCTTGGTGGTATATGGGGAATGTACCGAGTCCATAGCTAGTGGTGGTGTTTGGAGCTGCCCAGCAGGAGCTGTGAATGCCTGCTTTGCATTGATACATGAGAAAAGACTTTGGGGGCACCTCATTGTGGGGTTTTATTTTGTCTTCAATGGACAGTTATATCTGGATCCACTTTGGGGCCAAGCACGGACTGGTATTTTTTACACATCTGTGAAACCCTTTGTCACAAGAGGTTATGGATGGTCTAAAGTATAACTGTGTTAGAAAGCAAATGGACAAGTGGATGGAAGGAAAGTTTGTTAGGGATGTTGAATATAAAGGTGTGGGCAAAGCCTTGAGGCTCTGTCTTGGAATACTTGGGAAGTCTGTGAGCTATAGGTTGTGAGAAAGATACACCCGAGGAAGAATCACTCTCTGACTCTCTTCCACAGTCTTTCCCTGGGTTTATGCTCCCAATTATTGCCAGGGAAGGGAATGGATGGCCTTTTTTTCTGACTGTGTATGACTTTTTGTACAACCCCTTGAAGTTCTGAAATCTACTTTATATGGTTGTGAGAATTGAGGAGTCCAGCTGAACTGCTGATACTCTTCATGGTGAGAATTTGCTACTTGGAGTTGAAATAGCTTTGAACTACTTGATGACGTGTGCTGCCATTTAGAAAAAAGAAGCCAGTATACTAAATGCCATTGTTATCTTTTATTATGAGACTTATGTTTGCAGAACCAGCTGTCATTATAGAGCAAACTGAGAACTTGACTGCTTGAGTCAGAGTCCATTAAAATGGGCTAAAGACTGAATATCCTACATCAGGCTGCTTGCTCTTGCATTCAAGGGTGCTTAGGTATGGGTACTGCTCCTCTGAGACCCTAATAAAACCGAGGTGAGACTTTATAAGATTCTCCTACTGTGTAAAATTGATCCACAAAACTGACTGTGAGGCAGGGAAATACTGATAAGGGATTAATGATTGTGCATTGAATTGCCATTTGTTAACAACAGGACCAAAAAGAAAAGCTAAACTAATTTTTTTTTTTTTTTAAATTGCCCTTTATGCTCTCCATTTTAAATGAGCTTTTACAATATTTCTTAGGAACTAAGGGTCTAGGTCTTGCAGATCCGTGTCTGGTTTTGCAGGGCTAAAATCAGCAGGGCTGCAGAGCAGCACAGGGGTTTGTCCTCTAGGATCCAGCTGCAGGCCTGGAAGCCGACTTTGTTTGTGTGTTCGTCTCAGTTGCTCTGGACTGGAGCCAGCGTTTTGCCTCTGCTTTAGGGCAGAATCGTCCTGTCAGGCCTTCTGGTGGTACAAAACGCTGCTGGGCTGTGTGCCCTTCCAGTAGGTTTTAAACATCCAGGGCAAATTAAGTTAGTGTCCCTAATTTCAACACTTCAGCTTTTCCTCCTGGAGCCTGGTCTTACCCATTTTAAAGTTCACACACAGAAGCTGGTGACAAAGCCTTTCTCCTCTGTGAGCAGGACCCGGTTTTAAGTGGCTTCATGAGGATGCTGTGTGCTGCTTTATGGGCTGTGGGATTTGCATAGCCCCATTTGTTTAATCTTGTAGACTAGTTATGGGCTTACATTCTTTTTCAATGTCTGTCTGGTTTGTTTTCGCAAAGTGATGGGCAGGCCTTTCCCAAACAACTCTGATCCTCTAATTGATCTGGTTTTGGAGCTCACATTGAATTCAATAGATGTTCTGAGCACGGAACAATTACAGGATCAGGACAATGTCTATTTAAGTCCAGTCAAGTCATACAAAAGTGTCTTTTTTCCCTCCTTACCAGCAGGAAATTGATTTCATGCTTTTCAATCTCCCAGTATATTTATTAAACTATTATTTATTCATTTAGTTACTTTTTAATTTAATTTTATAACCAAATGTGGCTTTGGTCTTTAGAAGAAAGAGTGGAAAACACTTGGACTTTTTTTCCCCTCTAATAGTACATGTATTCTTGCCTCTTTTTTAAGGTACAATGCTGCTGTGCACCTTGGAACAAAAGTGACTAACAGCTCTCAACAATAGGAGTGGAAATAATGGCAGGGGTAGCAAAGACATGAAGACTCTTGAAAAGCAATATTCGTCAATGTTGGGAAAGTAATAAAAGGTCAGAACAAAGCACAATAGAAAAGCCATTATGAAGGGAATGGGCAGAAATTCTGGTTTTATGTTGATGTCAAGGCTTTGGATTTATTTTCTACCCATTCTGACAAGTTTTATTTAGTTTAATTCAGATTATTATTATTATTTGCCTTAATGCATGCAGCTTTCCTAGGTGTGATTTTAATGCTGCACAACTGCAAATGGCTAGGTTTGAGAGACTTATTTCTCTTTCCTTTTTCATTTGGAACCTTCTGTATAATGAATTCTTAACCAAGAATTATTGTTTAGTGTTGTTTACTCAGAGCCAGGCCGTGCTACTGAAATACAGACTGAGTAGCGCCTCACTTTGCTGTTAGCCCTGCAGGGCTGCTTGTGGAGGGGGGTGGGTGCCATTAAAAGTATTCCGTGTACCATTCCAAACTCCTGGTTCCAAACTTGACTTCCCTGTGTCTGCAGTCGGTGTTGAAACCCCGTTGACCTCCATGCCAGCAAAACGAAATCGGCTGTGACTGCTCTTGATAACATCACCCTAGAATTTGTTTTCTTACCCCTAATTAAGTAAAAGACATTCAGCCCTCATTAATTATGGCAAAAGTATGTTTTGAAAACAGGAAAGATTAAAAAAATTATAGATTCATAGCAGGTATCAATGCTGAAATCCATCCTCATTTCCTTTTGGTTTTGAGCTAAGAATACAATTTTTTATGATGGGGTGCTGATGTAAAGCACAGCCCTCCTCTTCCCTTTTCCCTTCCCTATACGTAAAAGCAGCAAAGTTTGCCAATACTATTTAAAATCAGCATCCTTCAGGTAAATCTTTTTTCCAGGTATATCATTGGTAGCTCAGCAGCTGCTCAATCCATATGTACATGTAGCCAGTAATTTGGGCTATTTAAAATCTAAATAATGTGTAGTGGCTACATGTGGGGGGAGCCTGCATAGCTCAAGTTTATTTCCTCTACTGCATTTCTTTTTTTTTTGGTCATTTTCATTTCTCTCAGCCATGTCTGATAATAAGATCCCACTGTAGATAGTGATGGAAGTCTGGAAGGTCTGAAGTCTGGAAGGTCTGTAGAAATGTCCTCGCAGAGCTGTTAAAGACAGATTAGACATCCATTTCAGCAAACAAATAGTCAGAACGCTGGACCAGCTCCCCGGGGTGGTTTTACCCAGACATTTTTTTCTGAAGTTTTTTAGAGCAGTTACCAGAGGCTGTTCCTGGTCTTGTTTTGTAGTAGGGGCTGGTGATTTAAAAGCACTCACACTTTCTCTCTGCTTGGAATGAAATACTGAAGCCCTCGTTTACCTCAGAGGCAGATGAACTTTGCTGCAGGCTGAATGCCTGGAAATCCCCAGCTCAGAAGCCCAGTGATGAGCCCCATATGCAATCCACCACTGCCATGGTAGAGGTTAGTCTCAAATATAAGCAGTGAGTACAACAGCTGCTCAAAAGATGCAGGTCCCCAAATAAACAACTTATTCCTTTACCATTTCCTGGTCCATTATGCACAGGGAGGAGCTTTCTGTTTTCTTTTATGTGTCTTCATTTGTTTTTGCCAAGTGCACTTAGCAGAAGAGAGAGTACCCTCCCTTGCCTTTGCTCGATATCAGCGTTCTGAAAAATGGACACAAAATGCATTTGCACCCTTTTTCAGGTCCAGAGGTTGGAACTTAAAATACTTATAATTGAAAGTTTTGCTTACATTTTGAATTAAGTTTACCTTTTTCCTCTTGCCTTTTTTTTTTTTAAATTTGAAATTGTTAGACAAATATGTTTCTTGAAAATTGTTTTGCCACAGGGGAAAGGAAATGTTTTCAATATTTATATCTAATTGAAGACTGGCTTATCTTTTTTCTTTCCTTTTTTAACCTCTCCAAACATGTACATTTCAGATTCCTTCTTAGCTGTCTCAATTTCCCCTATGCCCTTTCTGGTTGACTTTGTTAGCGCGGTACATTCCTTTTATGGAGTTCTACATTTTTCAGTTTTTGTCCTTCAGTGGATTATTCAGATGGGATTCTTGGCTGCTGACATGTGCCTCACTCTGGGTACCAGTGTGTGCTGTCATCTCTTTCATGGGAAACTGGGCTTGTGTCCTTCTTCCCTCAGGGAGGCAGCATGGATAGGAGGATCAAGGTACAAAGTTGTCCCTTGCCATAACCCGGGCTCTGCTGCAAGCAGGCCAGAGGAGACTTATTTATATGTTGTGGTACATGATAGTGCTGGGCATTTCTTTGACTTTCTAAGCTGAGGGGGATCTGAACTGCATTCCTGGGTTCTATACTTGCCGTGTGCTTTGGGCTCCCAAAAGTCATGTATGTGCTGGTGCTTCTGCACGCCCGTCACAGCTCTAGGGAGGGTGAAGGTATCTACAGCCAACACTTGAAACACTGAATGAGCAAGGCAGGAAGAAAGTGTCCTTTTACTCTAGTGGAGCAATGGAAAATGTTCCTGATTATGAAACTGGATACCAGGCTGCCAGAAAAAAGGGGGAAAGAATAAAATAACCTCTCAATTGTTAGCGGCCTGATGGTACCTGAAAGGAGCCTGCAGGAAAGATGGAGAGAGACTCTTCAAGGGCCTGGGGTGACAGGACAGGGGGGAATGGCTTCACACTGACAGAGAGTAGGGTTAGATCGGATATTCAAAGAAAATTCTTGACTGTGAGGGTGGTGAGGTCCTGGCACAGGGTGCCCAGAGCAGCTGTGGCTGCCCCTGGATCCCTGAAAATGTCCAAGGCCAGGCTGGATGCAGCTCTGAGCAACCTGGGATAGCGGAAGATGTCTCTGCCCATTGAGGAGGGGTTGGAACGAGAAGGTCTTTAAGGTGCCTTCCAAGACAGGGCTTCCTATGATTCCATGATTTTGTGATTGTATTCACAGCCTCCTCTTTTGTTGCAATGTGCAAGTTCAGATTGGGCATTAGGAAAAGGTTCTTCACTTACAGGGTGGTCAGTCCATGGAACAGGCTCCCCAGGGAATTGGCCATGGTACTAAATGTGTCAGAGTCCAAGGACGCTCTGTACCATGCTTTTGGTCCATGGTTTAGAGTAAGGTAGCCCTGCAAGGAGCAGGGAGCAGGACTCAGTAATCCTTATGGGTCTCTTCCAATGTGAGATGTTCTGTGATCCTATGAACAGTTCCCAAGCTGGGGTGAGGACTGGCAGACTAGCCCTCACCTATACCATAGCCCTGAAAAATTCTCTTGTGCTACATCTTTGCCCTGCCTCCGCGTCAGATGGGATCCCCTCTCACCGCTCCTTCTGCAGAGTGCTCTCTGTGGATCATCTGCTGTTCCGTGCAGGCACAGTGAGTGGGATCTCTGCTTTCCCCATCCTGCGGGCTGCTTCGAGTTTACAGTCCCTCTGTGGTCTTTAACTGGCACTCTGATCCCAGCTGGAAGAGTTTACTTGCTGTTTACAGCGTGTTCCGGAAGAAGTACTCTTTGCACATACACGATAGATATTTGTAGGGATCGTGTTATTTCCTAACAAGATACGAATGATAGGCTTCGTGCTCACAGTGTTTTGCCCCCCTACCTTTCTTCAATCCATCCTCTTTCCACATGCATTTTTTCCTTTCTTTTCCTTGCTGTCATGTGTCAGCTGCATACTGTAGCCGTTGCTGTCCATAATGCATTGTTTCAAAGCAATAAACTTGTTATGGAGAGTAGGATAAAGAGGATTAAACAAATTCCAAGCATATGGCCACTTGCTTGGGCAAGTTTCAGTGCAGTCCTACCAATATCATAAACACAAAATAACACAGCAGCAGTCTACTTTGCTACAGGGAAGCCCTTGCAAGCAAAGCCACTCAGTGTGAAATATTCTTGATAGCTGTTTCTATGTTTTAGATTAAATAAATAGACCAAGGTTGGAAACCCAGTTCTGTGTTGCAAACATTCCTCATGGCAGTGTCAATTATGAATCTTTTTTTCCTAATCCGGACATGAGCATTTCACCTTTCAATACAACATGATTCACTACAATGGACATAGAAGCCAAAAACATAGTTGAAATTGTAGAGCCATTGCACTGAAGGCTAGAATAACTTCTTTAATTTATGGTTTTATTCCCCACCCCACCCCTGAGATTATTCTGTTTTCTGTCTTTGTCTCTCTCTCTTACAGGTTTACTTTTACATTTAAGTAAATTGTTATTCTGCACTGCCTACTTCAAATATTACAGGAAAACCTACCTTGGGTTTTTAATACATTGAAATGACAGATTCATAATGTAATTGCAATTTGTTTAACTTTATGTCCAGTTTAGAGCTTTGAACTTGTTGTAAAATGCTGTATAAAGTACTGGGTGTTCTTGTACTTCCTAATTCTGTCTGGCACTTACAACAATTCTTTCACTATCTGTGAGGGTACAGCTCCTAACTGTGCCAAGGCAGACTCAGAGTCTGATCCACTCCATTGCTATGAATAGGAGTCTGTCCATGGGCTTCAGTGGGACTTCATTCAGACTCTTTATTGCTTCACCTTTACAAACTGAATTCCAGGCCATTCTCCATGGTAAAAATCCTGGCAGTATCGAAGTGAATGGGATATTTGCTGTGGTATTCAAAGGAGCCAGGATTTCAGCTAGAATATTTAATATCTCACAATTCAAAATAACCTATTTTCAGTCCTTGGATTTGACTTGGACATTTTGCTTTAAAACAGACATGGGAGATTAAGGTGAAATAAAATTTCCATATTGAAGCTTGATTAAGGTCAGAGTTACTATTGGATACTTGGTGTTAACTGTGTCTGTGGAGGAGAAAATTTACTCATCTGTAATTTGCCCATGAAAGGAAATCCTGTGGCATGTCTGAGTCAAAGGGATACCACCCAAGTGATAACTCTGACTTCAAATTTTCTTCTGTGTCAATACGTGCTTTTGACAAATGAAAGTGCGTATAATCAGTGCAAAAAGGACACAAACAGTGTGGTTAAATCTAACTATAGGTTTGTTTATTTAAATGTATTTTACGGGGCAATATTTCATACTCCTGTGAACCAGCCAATGAACCCTGAGAAGTCTGATGGTGACTGTTCTTGCAGAGCCCTTGTGGGGAGATTTTCCATCTGTGAGCTGAGCATTTCTCTTGTTATATTAATGGCCACAATCAAGTGCAAAATCAAAACAAGAATCACAGCTATTTGGGAACTAGACGCAGATACGATATCCTGCTTATATCTCCCACACTTAACCATAGCTTTTTTTTCTTTTTTTTTGAGAAAGTGTATGGCTGGTCTTAACTATACCTTCAGAGAGAACCTATTAGGTAGCCAGGAAAATGGTTTGGTCTTAGATCCTTAAATTAATGGAAGTAAGTATTGGATTTGGTGGGAACCACAAACAGGAACCACAGTCTTATCTGAATTTTTCCTATATTTTTCTCTACATGTCTTTCCAACCAACCGAAAAAGAGAAGTGGAAACTCATAAATGGAGTTCATGCATCTAATACAGAAATTCACTAGTAAGATTTCTCTACAAAAATATGTATTAGAGTATATGCCTGTGCACATTTGTATTTATTCCATTAGCCTGCACGTACAAAAGTCTCCACTTAGAATTTCAGAAAGGCCAACACTGCTCTATATTTCATAATGTTTGAATTTTTAATTTTTTTAAAATCCTCTTCACAATAACCGAGTAACTAAACTCTTAAACTGTTTCTGTCTGCCCCAAGGGTTTTTTCTCTTCCTCTATGTGTTGAAGGGAAATCTGAGCCTAAGAACACTAAAGAGGAAAAACATGTCTCATCTACTTGTCACGGCATCTATACTTTGCCATTTTTTTGCCACCCAAATGTGACAGGGCAGCACATAAATGTGTGAAGTCTGTCACAAATGGCAGCCAGAGCTGGGAATTCAGGAAAATGAGCTTTGCCTTTTTGAGGCTTTTGCATTTAAATCCTGCAAAGTGCTGAGTGCCTTCTGAAAGGTTATGCTAAGCCTGCTCAGCGTTAGTTCATGGGAGGTGTTCACCTTGTGGAATTCAGCCTGGAAAAGACGTATCTTCTAGATGGAGCCCTGTGGGAGATGTGTGGGGTAGGAGAGCATGACATGTTGCCTGTACTCTCATATGTCTCATGTATGTGATGTGCCCTACGTCACAAGTCCCAGGTGTGGCTCAGAAGCGTGGGAATGATGGCTGTGGAGACAGAAAATATCTCTTCACCCGCAGAACAGAGCGGCAGCAGTGCAGGGAGCAGGGGTGCAGCCTACCCAGCGCAGCAGGATTATCCCCTTGGAAGTGAAGAGGTGTTTACAGCTCCACGATGCATTTTATGATATTTCCTGCTTCTAAAGTGCTGCTTAGTGTCTCTTTGTGCCCCACATCTGCAGGTGCTCACAATATGCTCAGATGAGAGTTGAGGATAATGTGACGATGCCGAGCAGGAGGACGAGGCCACCACGTTGATCTTACACTAACACTTGAGGGAGAGCATCTGTGCAGTAATAAAGATAGGCTGTTTTTAAATGAATCACATGAGGCTCCAGGTGTTCTGCCAGCCTGTAACCATTCAGAGCCTTCATATTCAAATCCCTCTGTATATGTGTCTGCTTCTCTGTGTGTCTGTCCAACATGCGTGTATTTTATTATTTCATCAGCAGCACCTCAGCAACCCTGATCCTCTCTCTTTCACAGCCAGGGCCTTCTGAGAGAGCCTGCTAGAGATGACCCTGACAGGCTCTGTTCAGGCAGGAAGACAGCATTGTTGTAGGGTTTTGAAAGAAGAGCTGCCCATGTCCCCACACCCTACCTTCTAAAGCACATGGCAGCGTGCACTCCTTTCCTTGCAGCAGGCGAGGTGGGTCTGGTCCCTTCCCCGCTCTTTTCCCTCTCTCACTCGGTTGGAGGGCGGGTCGGGAACCAGGCACATCAGCAAGCAGCTTGTCTTGGGTGTCTGGCAGGATGGGCAGAGCAAGGGATGAGCAGCACGAGGTGTGGAGTGGGCATGTTAACTTTGCAGTCTGTGCTGTCTTCTGTGCTGAGGTATCTCATGTGAAAGCGGGGGGAGGTTAGGAGGAGAAGGGAGGGGGAGAGAGTGAAATGCAAGCATCACCACTATCCTCAGTAAGAGATTTAGATCTCTGTGTTGGCATAAAAAGGTCATTTTGGCCCTGAGGGTTTTGACATTGTTCCTTTAAGTTAGACCCACAACATAAACTATTTTCAACACTTGCCATGAAGAACAAATGACCTTTAGTAACTTGCCCAGAAGACAAATGGTACGTTAACACAATAAATGTACTTTGCTAGTATCGTGCTTCTTGCTTTAATTTTCAATTAGAAATGTTACCTTTCCCTCTCCTTTTACACAAAGGACTGCACTTTCATACTTTGATTTTGTAAAAGAGACTTCATCGTCCTCTGTGGGATTGGTAATATTCACTGATAATTACTGGCTATACAGTAAATTTCCTTCTGTTCAGGGACAGCATTTTGTGCTCATCTACTTGGAATGGTCTGGATGGAGGGTATCTGTGAGGGAAGGAGGGGATAGTTAAGCATCACCAGCCACGTCTGCTGCAAGAGCAGAGGAAAGGGAGTCAAAGGGACAAGCAGTTCAGAGACGGTGATGGTGAGTATATTTTTTGTTTGACAGAGCGTTGTTAGCATGTGAAGTCAGAAATGAGACTGAAAATTAAAGGTGAAATTATTTCAATTTACATCAGTGAAGGCAGGAGGTGTGGACTGTTGGCATGTTGACTTCTGTTTGGGGAAATGAAGGGCTGTCACTCTTCTCCACGCTCATTTTTATTTTCATTTCAGTAAAGGTTTTCAGGCTTTGTTATGTAGCTTGCTGCCAAGAACTCGTTGGAGGACCTGAAAGTGCATCCCTGGTTGTGTGAGTGTGGAAACACCAACGTTTCTGCTGGGAATGACCAAAGGGCGGCTGGGCCAGCTGCCCCACGCTCAGACAGTGTGGTGGAAGGAAGGGAAGTCTCCAGTGTGCTGGTGTAGGTCATCTGAGGGAGGGGAGGAGGAAAACAAGGAGCAGGGAAGCATCAGCTCTCCTCCATGCAGTGCTGTCTTCCCTGAAACAGTGGAGAAAGGAGATGGACATTGAGATGCTTCCTGAGACCTGGGTAAACTTTTGTCAAGGGGATGATGGAAAAGACGTCACCGTCACACGAGCAATTGGAAGAAGGGAGAGGGTGTTGGTGGTGGGAGGATAATAGATCAAGGGATGGCACAGCAACAAGAAAATATTTAGAAAAAGGAAAGTGATTCGTCATCCATTGGAGTCACAGATACACTTTCCTTAACATTAATAATGTTTGGAAGGTAGGAAGATCTAATGCATAATGCAGAGGCTCATTTGACATTCCATAAATGTTGGTTAATTATTTCTAGGGCTGATACAGTGCTCTTCATCCCAAAGGGATCCAGAACACTTTACACAAAAGTAGATTTTTCAATTTGCTGATAGGTTTGAGGATTACAGTTATTTCACATCAAATAAAAACATTTTGGAGAAGGTGTTTTTTATTTTTTGATGGGGGACGATCTTTTGTTTCAGCTGAACAGAAGTTATTTTACAGAACCAAAAATGAAAGCTGTCGTTTGAGTTTAGGGTAGTAAATACTTCAGAACCTCACCAAGAGTGTGCTTATAAAGAATATTTAAGCAAAGCCCCTGGAAATGAAAAATTTAAATACTTTAAGTTTAAATAGCCTTTCTACATAGCCAGAAATATTTGTTTCTTATTTTGCATCAGACTGCCAACTGAGTCTGACCTTATTTTATACATAAATTCATCATCTGATTTCTTTCTAATCAGCTGCAACAGTGTTCCTTTTTTTTTCCCCAGCTATAGGTTTATGCCCTTTTATGAACATTGAAGTGGGACTTAAATAGAGCTGGAGAAGTGTGCTGCTCCAAGGCGGTTTTACTAGGGAAAAGCTGAGCTGGGGAGAAGGAGCTCCAAGTGGAAGGAAGCAAGGGAGAGTGAACTGAAAATGAGGGGAAAACTGGAAAGAGATGGACAATGTGAGTAATGGTAATAGTTACTCCCCAGAATAAAAATAAGAGGAAGGAAATGAGGATTAGGGATATGAAAATGAAAAGGGGAGTTGAGAGGGGGAAAAAAAAGCTGACTAAAAAGCCAAAAATAGGACTCTCCACCTTTAGTGAATGCTTTATTTCTCTGTTTTCCTGAGAAATGCCATATATTTATAAATTTAGAAAGGAAGATAGGATGGCTATTTTTAGGAATTACTGATGTTCCTGGCTGCTTATGATTTTGTAGTTAACCAGAGAGAAAAATAAAACATGATAATGTAAAAGTTAGTGGAACTTAAGAAAGTACTTTTGAAAACAGAACCTTAGTAATACCTAAACTTTCAGGTCTTTGTAGTTCTAAAGGGACAGCACAACGCCCATATTCCTTACATTTCATGTGAATGTTACAGGTGTAATCCTGCAAACACTTACAGTCATTGGCAGTTTTTTTTTCCTTTGAATGGCAACTGATGTTCCTATGGAGTCAAGTGGCTTCAGAATCCAAGGACTTGAGAAAAAGAGTCTGTCTTGCCAGACCTGTGATAAGAAATCACAAAGATTGGACGGTCTTTCTCATGCTGGTCTTTAGTCCCAGGAGAGAATTCACCCTTAAAATGTTTTTTTGAGTGATTTTTCTTCAGACATTGTGACTGTGTGTTTGTGGTTCCCAGCTTAAGGGGCCTGGCTTGCATTTATGTAGCAGACAAGATTACTGAAAACTGAAAAATTCCTTCTGTCAATTCCTCAATCTCACTTTTAAAAAAATTTTTACTCAAAACTAATCAGCTAAAATGAGCTACTCCTCTTCCTGGCCCTCCCAGAACCCCTGAGGTGGGTTTTGCTGATCTTTCTCTTTCGATTGTTCATCCTTTTATAGAACAACACTGGGAGCTTTGAGGATATGTTTGACTAGCAGCCTCACTGAAGCACTCATGGTGTGAGAAGGGGAAAGGAAAGGAAAAAAAAAAAAGACCTGGGTCAGCAGTATGAACGGGGAAATGACACCAGCATGGTGGTGAGACTGAGGATTTCTGCTTCGCTGATGATTTCTAACTTTCTTTTTAAAGGGGTTTTAGATGTGGGTTTTCAAATGAGCTCTTTGAAGCAGACACAAGGCTATGCAATTTTTTTTTTTTTTACAAGAAAAAATGTGAGGGAAAATCAAAATGATTCCTACTCTCAATGCCCTCCACAATTGCCCTCTCTTTCCCCACCATGGTGCATGCAGAGAAGGATGTGGTTATTGATCAGTTTGGACACGCTCCAACTGCACCTGGGCTGGAGGGAAGCCCCACCGAAATTCCCTGTGCAGGGAACACCATTCCAGCGTTCTTATGGACCCCACTGCCACCTCGGGCCAGTGCCACTGTGTTGGTGTGTTGTTTTTGAATGACATGTTAATGACATGTTAATGACGTATCCCAATCCTCATCCTGTGTTGGTGATATCCGGGGGTATTTTGTTAGTGAAATTGGATTGTACTGGATATTTCACAGGTTGTTCTGTGCTTCTGTTCTTGCTCAGTGCATAAACGGTCATCAGCCTGTTCATGGCCTCCACATCATGAGTCCTTAGGAATTTTTTCTTTTTTATACTGCACATATTATTTATGCATTTGAATATCTTGATTTAAGTTCATCTTTCCATCTCTGGTGTTTGACTTCAAAATCTGAAATTCCTGTTTTTCTTATAGGTCATGATTGAGTTATTTTAAGATATCAATGTTAGATGGTAAGGATGATAACTGAAGTAAAAACAGTACTAATTTTCGTTTATGAAAAGTCTGTGGAAGTTTTAAGTGGAGTTTAACTTTGCATATTAAAAACAATTTTCCTTCTGGAGTAATAAATTAAAATCCTTGGGTGCAAGTATGATAGAAATGTTTACAAATTTGATTCAAAGACAAAAATTCAGAAAAAAAGAGATATCTGCTTGGTCATGGGAAGAAGCTGAAAGCTGGTGATACTTGTTAATAGAAATACTGGAAATGTGTTAAAATTTTGCATTTGTGGAAAGGGATGTCAATGACAGGAAAAAATATCCAGTTCAAATGCTCAGGAGGAGCCGAAGCTTTGTTCTCCAACACGCATTGACCTTCGGAGGAAAATGGGACAAAGCCAGTCCCCACAGGCCCAGTTTGGCTGTGCAAGCAGAGAAGAATGAAACAGAATGAGGGTAGAAAATGGGGCTGCTGCCTTGAAGGTGAGACTGCTCTTCTGAGAGGAAGTCAATCCAAATATCAATCTGCCTAATATGTTTCCCAAATTCTGTATTTTGCATAACTTCAGTAGGAAAACCTTTCTCTCTTTGTTTTTTTTTTTTTTTTTTTTTTTTTTTTGTAATGAGTGGCAAAATTGTAAATAAGTAAATACGGCTTAGTGTCATTGTCTGAAGTGTAAGCCTGGTGTCAAACCAGTCAGCACTACCATGGTGAGCAGTGGGGACTCCAAAAAGACAGAAGGGCATGGCGGGAACTGCACAGCCTTCCAAGTGACCTTTCAGTCCGTGTGGGAGAGTGGCATCTTGGGGAGTGTCTATCAGTCTAAGTGGAGTCACAGTGGAAAATCCATACTGTCAAAATTAACTGCTGCTCTGCTGTAGAGTCTCACTACATTTTGGTTTTAAGCAGCATTGCCCAAACAGAATTAAGGTACTAGTTCAGCAAACATTTCAAATTCCTCTGAAATTGAAACAACTTCCTTTTTTTCCCAGATTTCTTTGCAAATTCATTCTCCTGTTCATCTGATTTCCTTAGCATGTTAACTATGTTTTGCAGTCTCTTTTCATTGATGTCTTCTTAAGCTTTAATTCTTTCCTTTTGCTTGGTTTTCTACACGGAGAAGTTGTCTGGTGTGGCTCTTCAGTCCTGTGAGGCAAAAAGCCATCACTGTGAATCTTGCAGGAAGTTTAAACACACACAGAAATGTGTGTTAACGTACCTCATCCAGGTAAAAAGGAGTCTTGAACATGAGCTGGTGCTGTGAGCTAACAGCTGCTTTGCTTGCAAAAACATCTTCCCCCACTCGGACTTTATTAAAGAGTTGTGCAGCTTCATCAGTGGGAGTGATGGTAGGAGGAGGCCAAGTGTAAACAAGGCACAGGTGGCTGTGTGCGGGGATTTTGTTGCAAGGGCATCTGGACCTGTTCTGAACAAAATTTATAAATATAAAAAATCATCACACACACACATATATATATATATAGGGATTGTTTCTATCTTATCTGTCTATCTATCCATATATAAAAGAGCAATCCCATCACTTCTACCACTGGGAGAACAGAACTCCTTTTAATAATAGGGGGAAATTATATGGAAAATGTCTTAGTGCTGCGTGAGGGAGCAGTGGCTTCCCGAACTCTCTGTGTGTGCCTGTAGACACTTTGCCTCAATTTCCCAGCTGATGAGATCAGAATATTCCTTACAGAGGTACAGGATGAGTGTCACAGGTAGTTAATGTTTTTGAACTTGAAATGCCCAAAAGTGATAAGAGTAGTTAGGATTGTAACTATTCAAAACATTGAAATATTGAGAGGCTAAAAGCTCGCTCAACCAACCAGCCCCAAGCCCCAGTTTGACTGCAGAGGAAATCTATTACTCATTTCCTGCCTTTACTTAAAATAAAGAACACCCTCCTGCCCAGGACTGTGTCTAAGAAGACACATCATCACTGCTTTTTTTTGCAATAATAATAAAAGTGACAGAAGGGGATTCCCCTGAATATTTGAAGCTTTTCTGCCGCCTGGCTCCGGCAGTCCCAGAATAGCTGTGCAGGGTCTGCCCCGAAATGCTGGGCTCACACATCCCTCTGGCTTCACCCTTACTGGAAACGTGTGTCCTTGGTTCAAGAAATAACTGGAGGGGAAGAGCTGGAGAAGACTGCTGTCTATAATCCAGAAATAGATGTCATTAAGGAATGGAAGAGAAACTGCCTTTTCTCAAAAAAGAACTAGAGGGGAAGGCACTGGAATGGCTCGGGTACAGCTATGGGTGTTGAGCACTAAAAGCCCTGGGCCCGATGTCAGGTTTGCAGTTTCCTAAACTTGGTTGTTGAGCTCCTAGAAGTTTTCAGTGGGGATTACACATCAGAGAAATGCATCATTGGTGCTGGAGACCAGGAACAGGCCTTCTAATAGTTCTCCATTGAACATGGCGCCCTTCTAAGAAGCTGCTGACAGAAATGGATATGCTGAGTATGTGGTGTAAGTGGAAAACCTTTAAAATGCATTCAAAACTTGCAGAATGTTGCAAAAGGGTGTTATTTCTGTGTTGTCATGTTAATATCCAGACAACAGGCCACCACTTAGTTCTCAGAAGCAGAGTATATTAGTGTTAGTTATCATGCTGACAACTCCAACATAATTTTCTAATGACTGAAATTAAAAAAGCCAGACCCATAGCCAGCATAAATCATATTAATTCCAGAGATATGAGTGAAACTCCAGTGCCATTCAGTTACTGCCCATTGTATGTGCTGTGGTGATCTGTGGTTTGTGTTTGAAGAGAAGTGATGTGGTGATTCTAGATTTACACAGGATCTACAAGAGGTTGCCATCCAAATAAACAAAGAAATACAAGATAATAATTACAGGATAAATACATACAGTGAGAAAGAGAAGTCAGAAAGAAGATCTGTAGGTCTTAACTAGTATTTCGAATGGGAAAAGGAAAAAACTGCTCTTTTTGCAAAGCACGTATTTTAGTGTTGCCTACAATAACTGGTGCTTGCAGGTGAGCAGGGCCTGAGGGAGCTGGTGTGAGTAATTCCAGAGTTGAGACTTTGGCTACATCTGTAATACAGCCTCTCCCACTCTGAAAAATACACCCATGCATACATATAGATGTATTCATATATAAGGCACTGCGTACGATCCTTTCTGGGTGTGAACCACACCAGCACAGCACCTTCCCTTTGAATTTTCTCTCTCTCACCGAGGCACCACTAAAATGACTAAAACGTGAGTGCGGTACTCTTTGCTGGGCAGTCTCTCTTTCTGGGGAGGAACACTTTCTTGGGTGCTTTCAAGCCTCGCTGTCTTCCCAGAAGAGCTGACTTCATCTCTCTGATATCAATAATGTGGTTGAATTCTGCCCTCAGCTGTACAGATGCAGCCACCATGGACTTCGGTGGAGCTGCACGTACCCATTCAAGGGCAGAACAGGGACCAGAATTTTTGGGTTCATGTAAATGCTCTTGGAGGCTGAACAGGGGTCACGTTGAGTTGCTGGCGTAGAGCCATGTATGGTAAAGTAGGCCAAGTTTTATTTTCCTCAGGATGCTCGTGTATTTTTTTTAGAGATGAGGACCTAAAGTCTCTTCAGTCAATTGGTAATTTTAAAAAATTACATCTAATGTGTTAATTTCTTGCTGTGAACTGTGCTGTCACAGTGTTGTATGCTGTTGATCAGCTCCTGAATTCCTCTCTAGAAGTGGCTGCATTTTTGGGGATGAAATATTATGAAATTTGTGCAACCTGCAACGTGAACATGTAATTTTAATCTATATTTTCATTTGGCTAAATATTGAGTCTTTCAAACCTAAGAACCTTGAGATCAGGAGAAAGAGGAGTATGTACAATTTCACTGTTTTGTGGGAGAAATATTTCGATGTGACCAGAATTACATTAAAGAGACAATGCTTATGTATCCACCTTTTTATTACACTGAAAGTATGGAAACAAAATTAACATTCTCACTAATAATCCACTTGACATGCTACAAAGTCCTCCTGTATTGCATGCTCAGGTTCTTTTGAAAGAGAGTTTGAGAGCTGTAGAAGAATCTTTCCTGACACCTTTGAGGTGGTGCTGAAGGGCTTTAAAGATGATTTTTCAGTTCGCCTATTTAAGCACTGTTCAGGTGAGCTCTGGATCACTGTGATTAAGCCTATTTTAATAAATCTTTAAAATGTAAATCAGCTTCTGAAGGTTGTGAACATCTCATAGAAGAATGTGCAAGAAATCTCTGTGTACAGAGTACATACATGTGAGTGCATATCTATATTTGTGTGTATATATACACTCACAGTGATGGAGACACATATTATTTTGGTATTTGTAGTATTTCTGATGTTATTCTGTGAGAGGCAGAGATTCTGTAAATCTATTGAAGCTAATTTTGTTGCATGAAGGTGTGGTCTAGGGCTATGAATCTTCTCACATGTTCATGTTTAAGTTGTTTTAAACCATATGAAGAATATCTGAAGTGCCAAAATGTTTAGGCATTCTAATCCAAATGATATGAGTAAGAGGGATAAGTATTTTTCATTTAAGAAAAGATTAAAGAAGAAAAAAACCAAGCCAGAATTAAATCTGTTACGCTTCACAATAAATAGCTTTGCTTCCAAAGTATCTGCTGAAGCCACCTGTGACGCTTGCCCAGCCACCTATAAGAGGCTCCAAAGCATTTCCTTGACTATTCTCTTTGATTTATTTTTCTTCTTCTTTTTTTTTTTTCAATTTTTTCCCCCCTCTTCCTGTTTTCCTTCAGGAAAAATGGCTCGCAGGAGAAATTCTGTTTTCAGATTATGGGTTTTTTTCACTTGGCTGAGTGATGAGAGCAAAAATTCCACACTGGATTGGACTTACTAGGAGCTGTATCTCTGGAAAAGCAGGAGGCCAATCAGGGTATATGTTTGAGTAATTCAGACTGCTGGAGAGAACTGTAAAGTGGAAAGAACACTGTGAGCAAAAGTGGCTGCAGTGCTGCATTTTACAGCAACCTCAATCTGGCTGGTGTCATACCAGAGATTATGAACACTAAAGGTAAAGATGAATTGCTAGTGATTAAATTTATTTTAAGCCATGGAGTTTGGGTTTGATTCAGCTACACACTTTCTGAATTCAGCTGCCAGGAATGGCCTGTGTTTTCCCTTTTCCTTTTGTGGTGCATGAAAGCTTTTGTAAGGTTTTGATAGGACACTGCTCCCCTGTGTAAGACAGCATCTTCATCTTCAAAGACTTGCTTTTGAAATACTCCTTCCAAAAAAAAAAAAAAAAAACCTCTGCACTCAAAAGAGTAGTNTGAATTGCTAGTGATTAAATTTATTTTAAGCCATGGAGTTTGGGTTTGATTCAGCTACACACTTTCTGAATTCAGCTGCCAGGAATGGCCTGTGTTTTCCCTTTTCCTTTTGTGGTGCATGAAAGCTTTTGTAAGGTTTTGATAGGACACTGCTCCCCTGTGTAAGACAGCATCTTCATCTTCAAAGACTTGCTTTTGAAATACTCCTTCCAAAAAAAAAAAAAGAAAGCCTGCTCACTAAGCAGTAGTTGTGAGCTGCAATATAGCTTCAGTAAACAATTTATAGTGAAGCTCCCTTTTCCACGACTCGCTTATCTGACTGTCTTGGTTTGCAAATGAAACCTGCTGCTTCTGTTGCTGATCCTGCCACTGTTGTCATGAGAGAGCTTGGTATGTACACTTGAAGCTCACTGCTGCTTTCCTTTTGTCCTATGCCAAAAACTCATGTTCTGTGGAAGATGCAGCCTGAATGGTGGAACTGAAGAAAACATGTTTGTGGCAGCAAATACCAGCAGTAGGGGAATGTAAACTTCCCCTAACACAAGTGTCACTGCAGTGCTGCTGAATGTCCCTTGAGGAGATAATAGGAGCTGTGGAAAGGTCCCTTCGCTGGGTGCACATGAGATAGACCTGGGTGGGACTAACACCATCCAGCAGTGATGACTTGGCCTTTTTCACAAATCTGTGCAGTGTTCAACTCTTCTCTAAAGCCCTGCCTAGTGACAGTGCATGGCTTGGCTTGGGGCCATAGTTTTACTCGGGTATTTTCTGATTCTGAATGAGTTCAGAGCACAGGGTGTATGACCTGGATGGGTGGGAGATGTCCTTCCTTCACTTGTCCCTCCACACCAACAATTTACACATCATCGATGGTCATGGCCCTTTAAGTATTCAGCCGTAGTGCTGAGATGAAAATAGGGTTTTCTCATGACAGAAATAACTGCACTAACTTTTATTCCACTTTCTGAAACTGTACTGTGATTGGTGTGTCACCCAGATGGATTTATTCAAGCACAGTATGAAAATGGCCATTACAGAAATAGGCACAGTCTCTCCAGTGTTGATGTAAAAGCTGACAGAGATGACACAGTAGTGGATGTAACTTCATAAAATCGCATTTACTGTTCTGCATTCAATAAAATCCTCTTATTTATTTAGGTATTGGAATGAAAACATGATTTACTACTTTTGGGGTTTGAATGAACACTAAACCCAAAGGTTTTTCCAACAGAAAACATTAAATATGAAAAATTCAGTGATACTCTATAGAACTTTCAAATTCCAGTATGCAGAATTTCTGCAAAGTGCCAAACATATGCTATGTCTTTTTTTTTTAAAGTAACCATGGAGTGTTTCTCCTGCTATGGGAAGAATTCTTTGAAAAGCTTTTGTATGCAAAAAAATCCTACATTGCACTATATATTACCGTTTATTGCTTGCCTGTAGTTTGTTTTACTGTTATCCTACTTGTGGTTATATTCCCAGTTATTGCCATATTTTTGGTAAGGTAAATTATGCATTTGATTTTAACGAGAAGTCGTAACACAGAATTACACTAAAGTGTATTACTTGCTTGAGACTTCAATTCTAAATTCTTCTAATAAATATTTTCTTTCAAATTTTTTAATGTCCAGATTTGCCACACTTTTTTTCTCCCCAGAAATTATTTTTTAGGAATTTGCTTGTTATGATGGGCTATTTATATGTTTTACTTCAAAGAAGTTTGATAGTTAAGAAGGGCATTCAGATCTGTGAAGGTAAATTGTGTATGTCATTTGTGCTTTGTAAAATTGTTGCTGAAAGCCTTCTGACAAATGCAGATGATACTAGTGGCTGGTTAGAGTTTAACATCTGATTTTAAAGCAGAATTGTCCCTCAAAATAGCTCCTAGATGAGAGAAGAGTGGACACAGACACACACATAGAGGAGAGAATGTGAAAGGTTGTGCTTATTTTGTATTTATTTTACAGACTTCAGTTCTGTTTGCTAACATTGCCCTTTTAGGTAAGGAATATATATATTCTTTTTTCATGTGACTTAGGCAGGAGAAACTGAAGTAAAATGGAAAAGTTGGTAGGTTCTAGATTCAAAAGTCAAACAGATACTTTGAAAATAACGAACCACAGAATCAGAATACCCTGAAGCGGAAGGGACCCACAAGGATCATCGAGGAGCTATGGCTATAATTTTAGCCAAATTACTTTTTCCTTGTGAGGATACTCCATTGGTACAAACATCATGACAGATTTTACCAAGAATGGTAGTGTAGTAATTAGCGCCTTTAATTTGGTGTACAACCTGCTGATACATAACCATGGGCTGAATTTGAGAGTATCCCTTTGGCCACAGGGAGAGGATAAACCAGCTGCACATTTATGTCACTCATGGCTCTCCAATATGATTTCTGACCTGATTCTCGTGGTAGGTTAATGCTGACATCTACCTTGCTTTCAAGCTTACTTCCCCTTTAATGTCTTATTTCCCACTGTGTAATTCTTGTAGGAATATTTTGGCAACCTTGGCTTGTTCTTGGAAAGCTGCTGCATCTTTCTGCCTGTCCTTTCTCAGACAACACCACCACTGGTCTTTTAGGACTCTGTGGGGTTTTAATGTTTGAAAAGCAACAACATGGCCTCGTCTAAATCGAATTAGCCCAGCTGTAGTCTATTCTGGCTGCTGATCTGAAAGCTGAAGTCATTCAGTCTGAGATTCCCAGCCAGCAGTACGATACATCTCACTGTTTCAGTTGTAATGAAATTCCCCTACTGTATATACTGATGCTTGTTTTTGATAGGGAATATGTCTGATGTTCAGAGTTATATTAACAAAGTATTTGAAGGCCAGGGAGATTGCTCTTGTGATGTAATTCTTCTCTGATGTTGTTATCATTAAAGCTGGCTGAAAATGTTCTGTTTAAAAGTGGGTTTGGAAAGCTGAGTTCTGAGAAATGTATGTAGGATAATTTTTACTTCACAGTTTAATCTGAAAACATAAAAATCTTTGTATGTGAACAGTGTTGTGGTGTCTCATGGGAATTTTAGGTCAGCTGCACCCTGCAGATCTGTGTGTTCAGTGCCTTGGCTTTCCTGTGCATCTCAGAGTCACTGACTGCTGTAGTTCCAGCAAGAAGAGGGGTTTGAGTGTTTGAGGAGATGTAATCTGTGCTGTCAGATTCTCACCGTTGTATCTAAATTTCTTGCAGCAACGTGTTCATTAATGTGGCTAACGTGTGACAATCTTCTCTCTGTTTCATCTGAGGGAGAATTCTTTGCTACGTGCAAATCCTCAGATCCTTTTCGAGTGGGGCTTCGTTTGTTGTTTTAAATTGTGTGCAAATTGTGGTGTGAGGCATTAGGAAAAACAAGCAGAAGTTCATCCATCACATGCAATGGGGAATGATGCGGTTTTTCACAGACCCTTATTCCAGTGAGAGCTGCTGCCACGTCTTTGACCAGGTCCTGCAAAAACTCGGTCTCCTGCTGTACCATTAGCACAATGGCATAAAAGCCTGCTGTGCCTAAGCAGAGCAATTTACTGTGAATTGGAACTTTCAATGCTATTTTGAATATGCTGAAAACATGCAGTCCATGTGGTGTCCTGAAAATAAGGGCCTTGCTCTTATCTGAAGTGCTGTGGAAGAGAGTCCGAAGGTGCTGTTCCATGCAGGAATTTGTGCTGCAGGTTGCTGTAACATAGCATTTCCTGTTAGCAAGAGTGTGGGGACGTCACACTCTTGAAGTTCAGAGAGGCAGTTTTGAATGGTGTTATTCTTTGCTTGCATGCTAAAGCCTACCAGAGTGTTTTTTTGGTTTTTTTTTTTTTTTTGGGCAGGGGGAGTGTGAGTTTTATTAATGGGGAGATAAGTGAGGGAAACTTTTTTACATAAATAGTTTTTAATGTTTTTGCTTCGTTGCCTTACTCTGCAGTGTTATAATGCAATTAAAAAGCATCTTGGAAGTTAGGTTTGAAAAGCAATAAATACAATTTATCTAGTAGAAGTAACCAACAGTGAGGAAAAAAGGAAAAGAACGGAATCTTCTCTGTGACTCCTGGCTGTGGTTCAGGCTCACTGAAGTTAGCTAGAAAAGGGGATTGTGTCCCAGCACTTGCCCTGCAGGTTCCTTGCCAGGACTTTCCAGGGACCTGGATGTGTTTCTGTGTATCCCTGGGCTGGCACACGGAGCAGTGCATTGCTGTCTGGCCCCTCTCCTGCTTCCAGGCACAGAGATTGGGGTGTCTTTTCCATGTTTCTTCCCTTCCTTTCCTACAACCTTTTCCCCTCCTGTCGGAGTCCGTACAACATCCTAACCAGGCTCCTTGTGTCAGCCGGTGACTCCTCAAGGTCGGGTACCGCTGGTGCAGACCCAGCCCTGCCGAGGGGAAACTCCTGGCTGGCAGGTGCTCAGAAGACAGGGAGCCTAGAAAGGATAAGGATCTGGAACAGAGCATTTCCTTCTGGAAGGCACCGAGGCCGTGCATTTCCACCTTTGGAAGCCATTCCTGCTCTTGCTTTGCTGTCTCCCTGCTGTCAATCCAGAGTGTCTCAAACTTCATTTGCGCTCATTTCACACAGAGTTTGCTTATCAGTCTGAAAGGCGACTGTCTGATCTTTCCTTTTGCATGCTTTCACTTTTAAGATCTTCCCTTTCTTATGTAAAAAAGGCAATTAGAGTCGTATCTGTTTATTTTAAACAAAATGGCTGTTAATTAGCGTGATCAAAAACCCTGCCATTGTAGACTATGGGCTTCACTTTGTAGTTGCGCTAAATTGCGTACAGTTTGGTGCCAGCTGACATGATAGCAACACAAAGTCTGTCTTTTTTTAACTTAATGAACAAACAGATTTATGAGGCTTTGTTATCTTCTGGTTTAGATCTATAGGTTCTGAATGCATTATTTAGAGTTCTTGTTTCTTAATGACTAATGTCATGTTGTTACTTATTAAGAGTGCTTTAACTTGCTGAAGAAGTTTCCCTCGCTTTTGTATCCCCTTGTTTCCATTTTCCTTCATTTTTTTTGATGGCTTAATTAAACAGTACATCTGTGGTGCACAAAACAGTTGAGATGCACTTCTCTAGTTGCATTCAGATGTTTCAGCACTAACTCTATAGTGCTGTGAGAGCACTGGGTATTCTGTCATCCTTTAAAAGCAGAGAAAGGGCAGTTTCTCAGTTTTTTCCTAGCCTTGCTATATTTTTGAAAGAAAAAAATTAAGAATATTGGTGATAAAGCTGTGATAGCATGATTCCCATCTGTAGACCTGTCATCATAAGTGAATGACAGTGTGTCCTTCGAAACGAAAAAGCATGTTATAAAACCAAAAGAAATTGCAACTAATAAGTGAAAATTCTGTGTCCTTTCCTTTTTATTACCATGAACATTACTTTTGCAAGGGAAGGTGCTCATTTCAGAAATTCTGAAGATCTGGTTTTTATATTTGGTGTGGTAACTTCTAAAGCTATAGAAACAGCTACTAGGACTAACAAAAATGTAGAGTTGGAATTAATCAGAAGATCATCTATTCTTGTCACCACTGAGGAGCTGGGAACTGCAGTGTAGTTTCTAGAATTTACTTTCCTAGGAATGCACGTATCCCCATCATTGAAGTTTCCCGGTGTCCTTAAATAGCCATTTTTATGTTAAATTCTTCTGTATGCTGGTACAAGGCCTAATTGACCCCATATTTCCAGCAGTAGCTGATTATTCAGGTACATCATTATTTCTCTGCTTTTTTATCTGTTGGTCATTACTGAAGGATTCAAGCGAAATCCTTACTCGCACAGAGGAAATCAAAATTGAAGTCAAGTCATAAGCAAAGTCAGTGCGCTGGCATAAATTTGATTAAAAGAAGGTGTGATCAGGCCATTTTATGGGTTTTACTTTCATTTAAAACTTTGCATTGAGTGTAATTCTTGGCTGAAATTCTCCAAGTATATGCTTAATTTAAAGACATAAGACAATTGATACTTTTTTCCTGTGATTATATTTCAGTTCTAAACCATACACAATTTCATATGAAAATATTGACGGAAATGCACTTACTGTTATGGAAGATTAAGGTAGTAATAGTATTATATTTGCTCCAGGGGGAAAAAAAACCAAACCAAAACAGAAAGACCAGAAAAAGTGAATATGAAAACAAATTGAAAGTGCTGCAAGTTTTAGTGATATTCTGATTGAATCACATTTTTTAACTGTTGTACTTGTCATTTCCAAATTAAAGAGAAATGAAATGCATTTGGGATTTCCAGTGGAGAACCGTTTTTAGAAAGTTTTTTTGGTTTGATCTGTCATAATATTGTACTGAAGTTTTAAAAAAAGGGTTCCTTTAGTCTTTTAACACCATAAAATTGAAAAGAAATATCAGGTAAAAGTAATTTTCAGATGGTAATTTGTCTTTGTATATCAAATAGATCTTTTTAAGGCTAATGATTAAAATAGAAAATTTCCAATTTTAGACAGGCCTTTTCAAGGTTTTTCAAATTGAAATATAATTAAAAATGCTTTATTTGTTTAAAATGGTCAATATAAATGAAACATTAATTTGCAGTAGAAATAATTATTTGCAAGTTTTTTTAGTCAATTTTTAAAAATTTCTTTTATTAGTGAACAAAAGAATAAGAAATCATATACAGTTAAATAAAATAAATAATTCTGGAGAGAATGGAAGTTAAGCACTGTGGTCCACTTCATCTTTATTTCAAGAACAAGGAATTGTTCAATGAAAAAAACAAGGAAGATATTTTGATAAAATAAGATTATTAGACACTACCTGCAACTTGTGGATCTTCCCAATAAAACTACTCTGATTTAAAAAAAAAAAAAAAGTTAACAAATCGAGCTGTTACGTGAATTATTGAAGTTTGAAGATAAATGAGATGTGCTTTCTGTCTCTTTCTTTTCTCCCTTCTGCCTCAGAACACGAAATATTTACTCAGGAGATGGTTTATGAGGGGAAGTCTCTTATGGCAAGTTATTTTCTAGTTGTTCAATTCCAGGAATTTGTCACTTTGAGAAAATGGTTGATATTAACAGTTATTCTTCATATTGACTAAGTGGAATATTCTATGATTACAAATTATATAGGGTTATAAACATTTATGCAAGTGCTATTTTTCATGTGCTGCTTAATTTACATATATTTTACGTTTAATTAACATATATAATATTTTGTCTGTAGATGTAATAGAAATAGGGCTTTGATCCATCCGAGTCCTTCAGCAGATGCTTAACCTTAAGCACATAAATAATCCCATTGTTTTCAGTGTCTTTAATCTGTGCTTTTAAGTGCTTTGTTGGATTGTGGCCTAGTATAATTATATGTTTGCAATAACAGTTGCTTATTAAAAGCAGTTGTTAGATCTCAAAAATAATATAAAAGAAATAACATGAGAAAATATGTTTCAAACAGTACTGAAAAAATACATAAAAATTGTTTCAGAATCCTTATTTGCTTGCCAGTGTCCATCACATTGCAAATTCTGCTTTTTAAAAAGCTCCTGTCATTTGTGAGGGCATATTAAGGAAGATCCCATGGATGTTTACGTAAAAATTAGTGAATTTTTTTATAAAGTTATATTTGTTATGAATACTGAATTCTCTAGCAAAGGTGAGATTTTATGAAATAGTTTCCCTTCATATAATTCTAAAGCTCTGAGTAGGTCATTCTCTCACTGTTAGTTCCCACAGGGCTTTGCTTCTTTCTTTAGTAAGAACAACTGAGGGCAGGGAGTGTTGATATGATAGGAATATGGGTCTCTTTGCAGCATTTCACCTCTTTATGTATTCAGTGTCTTTCACTTTTCCTCACTCTTTCTTCCCTGGCTCTGTTCTCTAATGTTCCATTCCATGTCAAACCCTCTTCATTTCTTTTAACCCACAGCAAAGATGAAGCACCTAAGGGTTAAACACTGTATTTTGCTCTGGTAAAATATTCTGATGGGACCTGGGTGATGGTGTTCACCTGACTGCCAGTCCTGCTGCTTTTCACAGAGACTTGCTAGGAGAGAAAGTAGATTTCTAGATTATAAACCCTCTAAAATATAGTGTTGCTATTAACAGAGGTTTCTACTGACAAGTTTAAGAAACGCCTTGTGTGGGTTAAACACTGGTCTTAGCATCAAGTGCTCGTGCCTGCAGCTTTGCTCTTGCATCTCCTCTCTCCATCCATTCATTTACTGCTTTCCTGATCTACCTGGTCCTCTGAAGTACTTTTTTGGTTTATTTTTCCATGGAAGCTCAAGAAAAACCACAATAGTGGTAATTTAAAGGCAATTTTCCTTGGCCTTTTGAGTCTCTGAGTCAGAGCTTACGTATATTTTGCAGCAAATTGTCACTTCCACTCTTCCAGCATAACCATCTTGCCTGGTCTGCCAGCCAGATTTTTCGAGTGCATTTTCAACTCATGAGAGCACGAATGAGTGACCAGAAGCATCCAGCAGCATTTAAAGGGTAAAAGAAATGCAAAGTGATCTGTAAATATCACTGTTATGTGTGATAAAAAGGAGGGCTTGGCTAGTCTAAGTTAGAATATCCTGCAATACTGAGTGAATATAATACCCAAATGAATTCAGAGTAAATTTATTTCCTTGTGCTCAGTTGAGATTCTCCTGTGAGCACGCTGGGGCACGTGGCTCCTCTGGGTTGCTTCTTTGCAGGGGAGTGTGTGATTTCATGTACACACTGTGGGATGCATCACAGAAAGATGCTCAGTCCATGACCCGGGCTGAAGATGCTGTGTGTCACCATCAGAAGCAGCACGGTTTCGAAAAGCTGAAAAAAGCAGCAAAAGATTGCAGGGAAACCAGAATCCTTTTCTGGTTGAAGTGTCGGGGAAGTCTCCTCCCCCATGCACTTGGGAAGTAACAATTTCCCCCCAGAAATTAGTTCATTAGTGTGTATTGCTATTCATGCAGGAAGGTGTGTGATGTCCCGGGGCTGTCTGTATTTGAGTAGAAAATGTCACCTCGGATCAGATTTGCAATACTCCCAGCCTGTGCTGGCCCAGGGCACGGAATCTCTCGAGATCTCCCGTAATGCACAGTGACTGCATCACTACAGCGGAATCAAAACTTCACTGTGTTCAAGAAGAGGATAATGGTTGCCACCTTATGCAGCTCAGATAAATGACAAGTTTGGGGAAGGTCACAGCTCAGCGTGAAAAGTCTTCCACGTCTCGCAAGAAAAAGAAAAATCCCTTGTCCTGTGTGGTGCCTTCCCCGCTCCTCATCTCTTTGCTTACGCAGGTGGAAATGTTGGAATTAAAGAGCAGAGTGAGTGTGAGCGTGTGGCTGCCGTATTTTGATGTGGTTCTTAAATTGCCCTTCATTGTCAGAAGCTGTTAGGCTGAGGAGTGAAATACACTCCTTGAGTGGCAGGAGGAATTGGTAATTACCTTTGATTCTCCACAGGGGCACGCGGAGGTGCGGAGTTTGCCCATGTGTCAGTCGGAGCTGACACAGGGGGAATAGGGGTGAGGGCTGCCCGTGATGCTGGAGTGTGTAGGGGGTGAAATGGGTTCGTGTCCCTTTCCCAGAAGGGTTCATGACCTATTTGTGCCCGGAGAGTGCCGTGGGTAGGTTGGGGGCAGCTGCTCCGGCCCCGTTGCCTCAGAGTTGGGCAGAGAAAGGGCTGCAAAGGTGGGAGCATCCCTGATTGTTTCTGGCAGGTCTGCTCAGCACCCCAAGCCCTCTGAGAAGGCAGCCCTCTCCTGCAGGGCAGAGGCAGAAGGGTGAGGAGCTGGGTGGGATGCTGGAAGCCGTGGGCACTCTGCGGTAGGAATTGCTCTGGGCCACGGTTAAATGCGTTTGCAATGATTCAAGGAAGTTTCCGCAGTCACCAGCCCTCCAGTTGAAGCAAGACGGAAAAATGCAACACACCATGCCCTAATCCACTTGATATGGTCTCTGTCCATAGCTCCCCACTTGCTGTCTTGCAGTGAAGCTGCTGGGTTTCTCCATGTCCAGCAGAAGAGGAAGATTAAGTGCACTGCTGCGCCCTGTACTTGCTGGCAGAACTTCTTTTCTGCTACACGCACTCTAAGATGTGCTTTGTTTTATTTTCTCCCTTCCTTTTGAAAGGTACAAAGTACAGTGACAGGAACTATCATATTCAATTGGACATGCTTTCTACAGATTTGTTAAGGATTTACTCTACACATTTGTAGCATTTAGTTGCCATGGCAATGACCTCGGTGCAAGAGGGAACAGCCTTTAGGTTGGACCTCAGATTTTCCTTTCATTTCCATTTAATTTGATTTGACTGCGAAATGTCACTTCCATTGCATTGATTAAGCTTCATTGCGGCCACCAGCTCTGTTAGAAAGGTTAAAGGGCAGGCCAGTGGCTGTCATTTTTCTCCCCCCACCCTTTTCTGATACCAGTCTAGGTTTGTTTTGTTTTGGTTTTTTTACAGAGGAAGGCTAAGGTTTTACCCCATGGTGTTCCACAGTAAAAGCAAAACTAATGCAGCAACAGTTTGAAACAGCGCTAACCTGCAGCTTCCTCACACAATTTTGCAGCTCTTTAAAAAATAGGAATTTGTTTCTCTTTTTCTTCCTGTCATATGCTCAGCCCCAGATAAATAAATTGAACGTATCCTCCAACACTAGCAACCATATTGGAAGGACAGCCACTTCTTTTTTCAAAATCTCTTTTCCCCGGGGTGTGTAAGTGCCTGCCAGCTTCCATGAGGCTGGGAATCACTGGATGCAGAGAACCCCTTTACCCAGGCCCTTTCTGGTTAGTTTGGTGTTTGTAGATTATGCAGCAAGTGTAAAATAGAGAATGGCAGCATGTTGGGATGGGAGGCTCCAAATGAGAACCAGGCAAAAGCAAGGGTCACTTTAAGCAGTGCTGTCAATGGCAAACAAATTAAAATCTCAACTGCGGTATTCATTCCTAGTCAAAAGTATTCGACCTTTGTAAGCAATACTGTCCATCTGCAGAATACAAAGGTGCAAAAATTGGGCTGTATTTGTAAAGACTTTCCCCTCTTGCTGCCCTAAGACCTCTGCTTTGTGCTGTGTGGGCTGTCAAGGGCTTAGATAAATTAGGTCTGCTCATTTAGGTTTTGCAGAAGCTGGGATACCTCTTTTGTCTACATCTCTGTATTAGCAGGCACACAAGCCTTACTGGCAAGCTGGCTTTTTGCTGTAAGCCAGGTTTTCTGCCACATGCTTCAACATCAGCTAAAATATCATCTTGAAATTTGCATATTGCATGATAACTGAAGTTAAGATTTCTCCTGCATAGCTTGGTCAAAACTTAAGGTAAGAGTATTATGTGTGGTTTTGTTTTTTGTTAAATAGATGAGATACTCATTTTGAAAACATTGAGAAACTTTGTTTCGTCTTACTAGTCCTGAAAATAATTGATTTTTAAGTTTGTTTAGTTGCTTAGAATTTAAAAATAAATGAATAAACCAGAAATACTAAAACAGCTTGGTCTGAAGGGACGGCTATAAGGAAGGCTCATTAAAGCAGGCATGTGAGTACAAACTGGTGGGCTGCTGAGGAAGAGGCCTGGAAAAGTCAAGGGAGAAAAAATGTTTGTCCAGGCACAGGGTAAACGATGCAAGGAAAAACTGAAACCCCAAAGTACTACATATGGCTTGAAAACCTTTGCAGCTGAAGGACTGTTTTTCTTTCCTGACTGAACTGAGCTTAAAATTAAGCCTCTTTCTTTTTGGAAAGGAGGACTGAACTATTGTGAAGAAAGCTGCAGTTCTGGAGCCTGCATATTGGCTGCTGTGGAGAAATAACTCGTGCATGTGTGAGAAAGAGGGAATGTACTGAACTTCTGATTTCTGCTCCCTTCTCCCTGATCTGTAGCACCTGGTATCAGGGCCACCCTCTCAAAGACATCATCCCCTGGGGATGGCCAGGGCCAGGCAGGGAAGGGTGCAAATCCCTGGGCATGCACATCTTTGCTGCCTCTGCGCGTCTCACTGCAGAGAGGGCTCGAATTGGGGAAAGGTCTTCAGGGGGAAAAAAACCCTTTCTCCTGTGTCCCTGTGTGCCGTGCAGGAGAGGTGTGACTTCACCTGGCAGCCTTGAAGCTCAGAGATGCAGGGGGAAATGGAGGTGAAGGAGCCTGGCTGTGAGCTGTGGCTCTGTCATTTGGGTTCACGCTGCCACTGGGATGGAGCACACAGTCCCCATGGTGGGTGCCCTTCCTGCAAGTCCTGCCTCCCTTTTCTGTTTGCTTCCAAAAAGTTCAATGAATAACTGGGGGGAGATAGAAGGAAAGGAGAGGGAGAAGGATGTAACTTCCTACATAAACAGTAAGATGAAAAAACCCTCTTAAAGCTGGAATAACTCCGAGAGGTCCAGCTGGTGGCCTGTGGGATGGTGCTGCCTGACTTGCTTGCTTTTCTGCTGTGGCCTTGCCTTGGGACTGGGGGGAAGTGGAAAAGTTGGATGTGAAATCCAGCAGCTGCTGAATATTTCTGCTTATCCATGCAAATTGTCACCGTGCCTGTGGAGGGGGAGGAGGAGTTTGGCATTGCTTGAGCCTGGACACTGGCCCATGGAGGTGCCCCAAAAATCAGGATGCTACTCATGGCTTTGGATGTACTCTATTGCCTTAGCCTGGATTTGTAAAAGAAAGTGTCAGCTCTGAGCTCTGTGTGTGTGTGTGTGTTTCTGACAAGGCATCACAAGCACTTTTTCTGCTTTTCACTGTTTGGAAAGGACACAATTTTAGAGCAAGGTGATCAGTTCTCCTTTTGAACAGAATAATGTTAATATTCTCAGAGTGTAAATGCAGATGCTGTGGATTTCCACAGAAGGCGAGTTCTTCTGCAGTAGTGTTTCAAAACCTCCCAAATTCAAAATTGCTTACACTGAGTCAGTGTATGGAGATGTATAAAGTGTGGGACCATGGATAAAACATCAGATTAGGAGTAAATACTTGACTTCTTTGTACAGTCTAGGTTTGTTTATGTGGATCATGGTGTTTGGTTTCCTATGTAAAAACAATTTGAAGCCTTCAGAGTACAGGATTGATGCTGGTATTGTTAATTTGTGTTTTAATTTATGAAGGGGTTCTTTTTAGAAGAATAGTGTTTAAGACTAAATACTGAATGCGGTGCTTGTTCTTCGTGGCAGTTGTGCCATGTGGTAGAAATTCCAGTTTTCTGATCCCCCAGCCACACCCTGTGATGGAGACAGAGGAACAGCAAATAGATTCATTCAGATGTCTCCTGTGTCATCCTCTCAGTTAAAAATGCCATATAAAAAACCTAAAGGTGGAGAAAGTTCAAAGCTGTTTCTGAAAATCCCATTTTATACAGTATCCCAAATCTTTACTCAAAAATGACTGAAAATGGATTTTTTGTTTGGATTTGTTTGGCTTGGTTTGGCTTGGTTTGGTTTGTTTTTTTGTCCATACCCAATTGCTCAAAGTGTGTCTGTGACTCATGGTCTGAGCACTCGAGATGTTCCACCATGGAGGAGCTGCTGCATCTCCTTGTTGAGCTGTGGAGGGGCTCAGCACCCCGAACAGGGCACTTCCCATCTCCCTGGGATGCTGCTTATGGCAGCAATGGCGTTGAATGGACAAATCCTTTTCTACCTCAAAACACGTCATTTTCCTTCACACCCCCAGTGAAAGACATCCTCTCACCCAGGTAAACCAAATTTGCCCTATTTAGGCACTGAAGGGAGACGCTGTTTAATTCCTTTGCACAAAGTGAGCAGGATTCAGCAGCTCCAGCTCCGACACATCTTTTTTTTTTTACCACTTCTC
The DNA here is from genome assembly GCA_013400915.1 of Pardalotus punctatus. Lineage (NCBI taxonomy): Eukaryota > Metazoa > Chordata > Aves > Passeriformes > Pardalotidae > Pardalotus > Pardalotus punctatus. Next base: position 687,546 of record VZTX01003182.1, on the reverse strand, counting down.
AGCAGGAGCTGAGTATTGGCGTCTCTCCCACAGCATCATGCCTTGTTGTTTTCTCTCAAGCAAAAACAACAGAAAAGGAAGATTAAAAGGAAGAAGCAGACAGATTTGAAAGAGGATCGTTTGCTCCAAGGTCTGATGGGACCTCCTTGAAAATGTTCACAACTCTGTGTCACCCATGCCAAAGTCACACTGCAGTTTTCAGAACCTTTTATAATCTCCACCATGTAGACACTGTCTTTATCTTTTCCTTCATCTGTTTGCTGCTTAACAGGAGCAGTTCATAGTAGATTTTGTCTATTTACCTCTCTTATTACATTTTAGAATGTAATAATTACTTGGTGAGATTCATATGTCATGTCATGGTATGCTATTAATATCTTTGTTGTTTATTAACCTTCTCAAAGCATTTGTATGGAGGGATAAAAGGAGAGGAGCCTCCCCTAGTTTTAAGCTGAATTACCAATTTGAATGTCAGGCCAGGTTCACAAAAAATTCCAAAATAGGTGAGAGTTATAAATAAAACTGAATGTGTTACTGTTTTGGGGGAAAGCTGTGGAACTCAGTTTTTTCTTCCAGCTCAGCCTCAGAATAGACACAGGCTGTTTTTCACTTTGAGCCTTTAGATTCCAGCAGACCTCAAACTTAGCAAAAAGATAAGAAGAATTTTATGAACTGAAGAGTGAGTTTCATGCAGATATGAATCAGCACTGATACCTTGGCTACTGTCATCATGTGAGTATGCTGTCATTGCAGCAGATATGATAAATTTGGGAACCTTAAACTGAACACACTTGTCCACTGTGCCTGTGAGGAAAAGCAGGGAAAAGAGAATTTTTCAAATGCCAGCAATAGTATTTTTAGAGAAAAAATGTTTTACCTGTAGTCTTTTAATTTTGTCTATAAACTCCATCCAGATTTTCCGATGCAGGAGGGCTTACTGGGGTTTTTGGGGCACCGAGCCAATATAAATATTAGAAATAAGAGGAAATCATAGAGCTGTTTTTTTATTGTTAATGGCATAATGCATCTTTTGTTGGGTTTCCTCTCTGCAGGACTCTCCCTGCTGCAGTAGTGCTGTTTACCTCTGTCTTCTTTTATAGTTTCAAAGGGCCTGTTCTGCAGAGCTGCTTCCAAACTGTACTAAAGGCTGAAAATTCTTGCAGAGAATCAGACAGATTCGATTGACCAAGTAAACTTAATTCCCAGTGACAAGAGAAAAATTAATTCAAGCATTTAGAGAGATGAGTTTTTTGGGAGTTTATAGCATTAGTCTGTAATGTGAGTCTTTAATGTCTGAAGGCTTCGAGTCCGTGTTTATAAAGAGCTCTCTTCACTCTGCCCCCATTTTGAAGCACTTATTTTCCTCTCTGCTTGCAAAGATCTTAAAAAGATCTCAAGCCTTTGTACTTGCTTTTGTTCAGAGTTGTCCAGTGTTTTCTCCCCTTTCATGTGTTTTGCACTGTTTGCTTTGCTGTGTGAGCATTGTGGGGTTTAATGTGAAATTCTGGTGGGTGAAATTGTGCATATCTCCTCCTGTTTTGCCCTTCCTTTTCAGTACGTGAAGGAACCACCAAAAGGGACAATGTTGTTACTAAACATGTAAATAAATCATAGGTTTGTCGTTTCATAATCAGTTTAGCAGGTTTTATTCTAGTTGATATATAATATTGCATGTTTATGTGTGAAAATGAAGAGAAAGTAAAAACAAAATTATATTTATCATCAATTTTGCTAATTACGAGAAACTAGTTCACAAATACACAGGAGTACTATCTTCAGCTAATCCTTTGTCTTCTTCTTTGTTTAATAAATTAGATGGATGCACCAAATCGCATGCTGCTGGGGCAACATTAATTTTATTATAGAATAAAAAGTAGAACTATTAGTCTCTGTTTCTGGCATGTTTGTAAGCTATCTGACCTATTTTCTCCCCCTGCCCTCTTCTCGGAGCTTACCAAACTCCCTCTCTGCCTACACCTAACGTAAAACTGCCTTACAATTAAACCAGCTGATAGCCAGCCCTGGAGATATTACCCAGTAGCTTGGCAAATAAGATATATTGTTATATATGTTTGTGCAACAGGGAGTGATGGCTCCATCACTTTAAACTTGGGGATAATCTGTTTACACCAGAGGAATAGGCTCACTTGGTTCTCTTCCCTTCAGTTGTGAAGATAATTTCAGGGGGGAATATTTGCCTTGTTTTCACCAACAAAAATATCTGGATGGTTTGTCTTCAATTTATTAGATTTTAGGAGAAAACTAAGCTAGGAGACTATGCTTCTCAGAATCCTCAGGAAGGGTATAATGTCTGATACGGACTTTTAAAATTGAAGCACTGTGGTTTTGCAGCTGCTTATCTTGTGGAGTTGGAAGTATCTGTTTTTAAACGACGTTCCTTGCAAAAAAATCCAAACCAACCTCTTAGTACTGTGAGAAAGATAAAAACCAGGCCTACAGGTTCTAAAATATGTTTCATTAACAGTATAGTCATTCCAGGTCTTAAAAAACCATGACTGATGTAAAAAATCTGGTTTGAGTCAAACATTTTAGACATGTCAAAAATCAGTAATCTTCTTTCCTCTGAACAACTCTTTGTCCTGCTTTCTATTCTGGGTGGTTGGTGATGACTTTTAGATTTTGCTACATTGAAAGACAATACATTATTTAGGATTTTATGTGTGAAAATAAAAAAAAACCAACCAATCAATATAGCACTTAATATAACACTACTTGAAATTTCTGTTTTGACCTTGACCTGTTATTTTTCAGTGAGGGGCACATCCGCAGGGAAGGGCATGCTCAGACTAGTCTGGAAGTAACAACCGAAATTAGTGTGTCCCAGCACCGCAGGCGGACAGCGCATCCTGCTAATGTGGCTGTGTGGGCCAGGATGGATTTCAGCCAGACCGGTCAGAGGGCAAAGAAATGTCTCTGTCCACACCTTGAACTGCACAGGCACTTGGACAGGGAGTTTGCATGACCAACTGCATGGCCTGAGAGAAAGAAATGTCTCAGTAGCCCAGGTAGGAGCTGGGCTGACACCCAGTTCAGTGCCTGTGCTGTTTCCCCGTTTCTGTCACCATCAAACCCTGTTTCTCTATTTTGTCCAGAGTTCTGAGCTTTTTGTCACATATTAGCATCACCAGTGTGAAATATTTGGATATTGAGGAATGCAAGCTCTCAAGGATGATTATGTTTTATTATTGAACACAATTATAACAATAATTTTCCATGTCTCTGTGACTTTTCCCATTGAAAGTGCATTGTAGACTTCATCTTATTAATAGTCAATAATGCATATATATGGAATTTTTAATGGTAATGGAGGAACTGCCATTTAAGAAACCTCACAGTGTGTTGAAATCTAAAAATACAACATTGTCTTCTTCTCCACCATCCCTCTGGTTCATACGTTCTTTCAAGATGTGCCAAAACAAGTCTTAATTTCTGTCTTCAAGACACTGTATTGTAGTGTGTGTTTCAGCCTAGCTAAGATATCTGGGATGCATTTTTATTGCAGTGCAAGGTACTGTTATTGTTCATGTACAATAATAGCGAAAACAGTGATTTTTCATTTGTATTTTTTGAGATTTGTACATACCCCAGAGGTAGATAAAGAGTTTATGAAGAAAGGTTATATTTAAGAGAAATGGGTATCAGTGCTATGAGATTATACCCATGACAGATGGTTGTAACTAAAGCTTCAGCTTGGTGCTGAAAAGCTGAATGAAACAGTATTCAGATTTTGAAGTAATGTTGGCTTCATTTCAATGGGACTTTTGCCTGAGTAAGAACAGACTAAAAACTCACTAATGATTCTAATTTTTTGTGTCAGCTTTGAGTGGATTTAAAAAAATCGAATTTTCTTTTTGCCTATTTTGGATTGATAAAATTCCAACAGAAAACATGGGGGGGGTTTGTTTGTTTGTTTGTTTGTTTACAGAAATGTGTGTAACATTATGCCTTTGTTCACTGGGATGACAAGATATAAAACAACATTGTTTTATGCACACTCTAAAGCAAAACGTCTCACTGGGAATCATGAAAGAGTTGTTAAAGTAATTTTTTTTGCTCTTAGTTTCAGTTGTTGTGAACCTCAAAATTTTGCGAGGTTCAGTCAGAATAGTTATGTAAAAGTTCAGATGCTAACCTTAAGCAAATCCAAATATCTTGAGGCTGGAAATCTCTACAAGAACATATTTCCCCTTGACTTGTCTAATACAATGAGTTCAGCGAGGCTACACCCTGGGGAGTTTTGGCCCACCATGTAGTGTGTGTGCTTTAAGTGCTTACACTCAGCCATGAGGGTATTTTTAATTTCATCTTGAGAAACTAAACTGAAGGACTTCACAAATGAATCCATCAGGAAGACAAGGTTAATTCTGGCCGCTGTTTGTGGGAGTATGGTGCCTTCAAATACCAACACATTTTTTTTTCAGTGGTGGCATTTGGAAGAATAAATGAAGTGTGACTCCCGGCATCTCTTTAGTTGCCCTGAAAATGGAATGTCAAACAGCATATAATCATCTTCCTTGTTTAAAGAAAGAGGAGCAAGTGAGAGACCTAGTTTTCTATTTGTGTCAGTTTTTGGATGTCTTAATATTCTATCTTGTCTAATTTTCCAGAGAGTGATAATAGAGTTCCTGTCAAATTAGAGGTTACAGACTCTTTAACCTATGTCACAAAAAAACCCCTACATTCCTTATTATTACCATGAATATAATCCAAATAAAAATTTAGCTTTTAATGCTGTTACGCTGAAGGTTGCATTCCAAGCATATAATTTTATTCATTATAAATATTAAAAATATTCAGCCTGACATTAGCCTGCTTGCTCCCCTGTCGCTTGGAAAAAAGGCTGAGCTGGTCCAGGGAGCAGCAGCTCGGGCTCAGCCCCTGCAGGGTCAGGACCGAGCCAGCATTGCTGCTGCCCTGCCAGGTGCAGTTCTCAGCTTCTGTTGGTGTGGCACAGAGGATATTTCCAGACAGACCAGCCTGACATCACCGTTTTCTAGGAGGGAGTGGGAATGAGCCGGGAGGATAAATTACCAAATTGCACTTGCCCCGCGCTGGGGATTTGCTGTGAGAGGAGCCTGATGTGGCAGCACTGGAATTATGGCTCACATCCTGCTAAGGGGGCTCTTTCCTTTTGCACAGAGTGGTGTAAAGGCTAAAGTTTCTCTAAAATTCAAAAGCCCCAGCCCTCTTCAGTGTAAATAGTGCTGTGGCAAGTATGACTACTGTTTGGTCAGGCTTTATTCTCATTTACATGAGTCCCAGCAAATTTAGACCTGCTGTAAAAGGGACTTATTTCAAGCTTCTAACAAATGAGTAACAAATAAATGTATCTCATTCTTACATAGTTTTGGTTCAAAATCCAGAATGCCCGGGATTTCTGCACCCAAGTCTTAGTGCCCAGTGTTGTCAGAGATGCAAATCCAAGGCTGGGTTTTTGTGTTTTGTTTTGTTTTAAATCAGGTGAGTGTCACATGCATCGGTTTTGTAATGAGAGTTTTTGCACTGTCCTAATTAATACAGTGTGCCTGTCCTGGACCTTTGAAGTAAGTGGGAGTTCTGCCACCAATTTAAATAGGAGAAGGATTTGAGCCAATTTGAACAGAAGTTTTCACTTATCTTAGTGCCTAATCTTCTTTTTAAAGGGATGTGGGAGTATCGGCACCTCCTACGTAACGCTCAGCAGCGTGCAGAAGTAAACTAGTCTGGTCACTTATGGAGGCCCATTTAAAACCAGGATGATTACTCAGGTGAGTGACAAGGCTTGGAGAACAGATTTTAGGGAATTTAATTCAGAGTGCAAAATGACATTTAACCCATCTGTGTGAATATTACCAGTTGAAGCAGGCCACAAAATCATTTAGAAATCGTAAGATTAAAAAAAAACCCAATTGCCTTCTATATTTTTCTTGCATTGGAGTTGTCAGGGTTCACACTTTCAAGGGTGGGTTTTTTTAAGCATCACAGCTTGTAGCTCCATTTCTTTGTTAAATTGGAGCTGATATTCTCCAATAAGCAGAGCAGAACTGTAAGAGAAATGCCTGCTATGAATCTCATGGCAAAATCACAATATTTGACAACACTGGGTCTGTGTAAATATGTATGTTCTTTGCAGTGCTTTGTCCCTGGAGAAGCAGGGTTGTCTAGACCTCCTCTACTGTCTCCCTGAATGGCAATGTATAGCTCCAGAGTGGCTGACCACGTATGGCTGATTTATCAGGAAACCGGCAGACTCTGACTGTTGTCTTAGGAGGGTGTTTCAAAAGCTAAAGCAAATTTACTGTAAGGTTTGTGCACTTCCCTGGAATACTTCAAGTGAATCTGTAGACTGAAGAAGGTAGAAAACTGATGTTGTCTTCATGCTATGTGTCCTTTTTTTCACTGTGCAGAGGAGCCCGTAAATACTGACTTCCTCCAGTTCGCCCTGTGGTCTTTATAGATTAACCCTGATTTTTCACAGACTGCCAGTGAGATGATCTGTTGGAGCTGCTGTCCTGCATGGGTGTCTCTTCAGTCTCCACGCAATATCCACCTGACCTAAGCCTTGCAGAGAGCAGCGTTGACAGCTTGGTGTTAATTGTATTGGAAAGGCGTTTTGTCCTCCATTCCAAATGGTGTGTCGTATCACAGAATTGACAAAGCTTTACTCATTTTTAATTTAAAGGGAGCCTTTCTCCCTTAGGTATTTGTTTTCAGACTGGTAATAATGTAGCCATGACTGTGGATACTGCTGTGTAAGGACAAAATTGGGAAAAACCCCATTTTCTCTGGGGCATCTGTGGCTACCACTTAAAATAGGTCTGCATTTTCAAACATGACAATGTAGTTTTATTTCTGTGTTTTAAAATAAAATTTAAAAGGCTATTTTGTACGTTATTTGAAGTAACTACAGAGAAATTTCTTTTGCCTAAAGTTTTTGTTTTGCTCTGTTGCATGGAGGCCAGCTGGTCTGCTAGCTTGAGTGCCCTCACATTCCTTAAATGTACTCATAGATCAAACCAAGGCCATGTTTTAAAAGCTCAGCTCTGACATTAATTCAGAGGAGGGGAAGTTCGATACCTTGTGGGAGAAGTACAGACATGGACACCGAGGGCCAAATTTTTCAATCCTCACACTTAGCAAACCAATATTGTACTAAGAGTCTCTCAGGAGACTTGGAAGTCAACTGGACCCTGTATTACTTATGGGAAATATAATAATAATAATAATAATAATAGTAATAACAACAATAATAACAGTATAATAATAGTAATAATAATAATAAAAATAATTTTAAAAATCAGAAAAAACATGCCTTGAAGATCCAATAACTATTTTAAGTAGTGCAAACAATCTGATTAGACAGTGAGATGATTAGTTAATACCTAACTAATTGAAGGTTTTGTTCTTGTGTATGTCTCTATTAAAGGAAATTTGGCAACATGCTCAATGAGATTGCCACAATGGACCATTTTGGTGTGATTTAAGGAAAAGTAGGTAAAGCATCAGGTTTGCATTAATAGGTTAGCATGTCATTATATTTTTGGAAAGCACTGATGTTTCTGGGTCACACAAGGAGTTTGGTCTCTGCAAATATTTTGTTCTGAGTACCCAAGCAACGATGAGCAAAACTGGTTTGATTTTAGAAGTGAGAAAGACAATTATGATCAGAAACATGAAAGTAAAAGACTTTTTAAAATTCCTCTGCTTTTTAAGGCTTCTTAGGTCCCTGGGAGATTAATAGTGGTTAATACCTACTTTAAATATGATAATTTATTCTTATTTACAAAAATAACTTGATCCAAAAATCGAAACAAACTAAAAAATAGTATTTCCAAGACTTAAAGGCACAGTATTCCTGACTGCTGATCACTGAGCTTGCTGAGTGATCCCTGTTAACACAGAGCCACTCATCTTTTGCACAGTGCTCCCACCATGAGCATCTCCAGGATTTTACTGTTCTTTGTATCTACCTTCAAGGTATAAAGTATTAGTATTTATCTAGGGCATTAGAACATTTTTAAGGTATTAAGACATTATTTAACCATAAAATTGTTATATGAATGCCAGTCCACAGGGGCTGACTATGAGGTAATAACAGGAAAGTATCACTGGAACCTGGTTGTAATCACTTCAGGTCAATTCTGATTTACCATAAGCTGAAATGGTATATATGAGGACCTTAACTGAATATCAGTAGCAGGAGCCCACAAGAATACAGGTAAAATAAATCATGTTATTCTGCAAATGGATACAAATGAATACCTCTCAAAGCTGAAATACTTCTACTTTACAGAGTTGTTGAAGCATTTTTAATGACGAGGCCAAATGAAATGTTAAAATTTGAGAATATTTCAGTGGCATTTGACTGACAAAATTGAAGCACTTGCAGTTCAAAATAAAACAATGTGTTTTAAACCCTCTGATTAAAGAGATAAAATATATGGAAATGCTTTCACAAACAGGGGTTATTCCAAAAGACTAACTTAAGGCTGGCTTTCATCTGTTCTTGTCTCAGTAGGGAAGGATGTGGGTGGAAGGTGGTTCAGAGACAGTGTTTAGCTTAGGTGCTCTGAATTATTCTGTGAATAAGCTTTTATCTCTTTAGTAGTTATGAATAACCAAAGAAGATTAGCTTCCTGGTGCTTGAAGTAACCTTTTTGAATACACTGCTCATTACTGTTGATTCCTGACTGATTTCTCCACAAGAATAGAAGTCGACACCTCTTGCAATTAAAAGCACAGTAACAACAAAATGGAAGTCTTCCTACTTAAAATATTGGTTGGAGTTGTCCTTTTTCTGTGTCGAGGAGTGGTTTTTTTCTGTACTTACTGAATTCTCTCAAGACTTTTCTTATCAAATGTCTTTTGTACAGTCACTCTTCAAGTAATTGTTCCATATACGAAATAGAACATAGCTAACAATACTGTTAGTAGTTTCATTTGTTACCTGTTCCTTCAACAGATGGGGAAAACCCTGCAAAAGTGTTTGTATCCATAGGTAAAATGTCCTTTCGGAAGGAAAATAAGTTGGAAGGCAAAACATACCAGCAAAAGAAGAAGACAAATTATTAACACTAATATTTAAATGCATTATTGTTGAGAAAACTAATTTTATAGTATATATAATAAGCCAAATGATTCTTCAACACAGCATCACTGTATGAATAAAGATACTGGGATAGGAACTATCCTGGAATAAGACCTGACTGCAGCTATCCCAAAAGTTTACTGTCTTAAACCGCTTCACACTGCAGTGGGGAAACTAGTTTAAAAACAGATGTTCCTTTCTGCCTTTGCACATCAATTATTTGCACTTCACCTTGTGCCATTGCAGCTGCTTGTGAGTCTTTGTAAACTGCAGCCAGGAAATAATAGAGTAGCTTCACCACCAAAACCCTACGTGGTGTAAAACCTTAATCTATCTTGAGGACTAAAAGATGGAAACAACCAGGATATGGATAAGGAGATAGAGGGAATGCATAACAAAAATTTAGAGTAGTCAGCATTAGTTACTAGAATTTTGGTCTTAGCATTTTGTTTGGGAGCACTCCTGTGGTTTTGAAGAAAATCTCCCTGGTCTTTTTTACTTAGCATATGTCAGCTTGGTTTGAAGAATGGTTTTGGTTTGTGTTGAGCTCGATTCCTCTGGAGGAAAACAAAGCACAAGTTCCTGTGCTGAAACACGCCACAGACGCTCTGAGCACTGAGAGAAATACAAGGATGTAAACCAATGGCTGGTCCCTTGAAACAAAAACGAGCTACATGCAAGATCCAGCACAGGCACGAGGCTGAATGCGGTCAGTAGTGAACCTGAGCCCAGAAAATAAAGATGGAGGTGCCCTGGTGGCAGCTGCAATGATCTTGTGCTCTGCCTCTGTTGCACCAAATCGTTCTCTAATGTAGATGGGGTTATAACAGGCAGGTACCTTAACACACCAGCTGCCCAGCAGGCAAGATAGCTTTTGTGGACATCAAGGCAAGTAAGGAGCCTTGGCAGAAGATTTGCAGGAGGACAATGAGGGAGCCTTAGTCAATGGGATTCAGTTAATTCATCTTGATAGCATGCTCGAGAAGAAAATGCTATCACCCCATTATCCAGGAAAGGAGCTGGTCTAAGAGGTGGTACAGCTTGGCCAATTTGATATAGGCAGCCTGCAGTTCGAGCTATGAGTTCTGAGCGCCCAGCTCCCCACTTATTCCTCATTTTCTAACTACCTTTGCTAAATATTGGGCATAGACATTGTCTATTTATTTGCAGCTGAGTTCTGAAATGGATTTTGAAGTAACTCAAATAGATTAGCCACGACCATGTAAGACATCACTTCTCTTACTTCTTTTAGCTGCTTTCTTCAGGTTTTGTTTCTGCCTCTGCCCAAATTTTTCACACCTTGTTTAGACTTGTGTTTACTGTAACTACTGTTTCAAGTTTCCTACCACCTTAAGACCACAAAGCACTTCAAGAAAGGATTTCCATGTATTATATTTTGTTCTGAAAGCCTTATCTCATACAGACATATTTGCTATTTTTCTTTTTTCTTCTATATATATAAAAAATATGTTTCAAACCCATTATATATGCAGCATTCTGCTTCCATAGCCTGGGTTAAGATCTCTTTCAGAAACTGCAGACAATAAAGCATTTTCCATAAGAAAAGTTAACAATGTGATAAATACTGATGCAGTGTTTCCCCACACTTAATTGTTTTCTTCATTGTTTATCATAATTTTGTCAACTTCCCATATCATTCCCCACAATGCTTTGTGCTAGATTTTCTTTGAAAATTCCTTTCCTCTGAACTTCTGAACTTACCATGAACTTGTTTCTAAAACATGGCCATAAAATGCTACCAACAAAACAAAACTAAATCTGCTAAATCTGCTATTCACTAATAAAAACCACCCAGTCTCCCTCTCATCACTCACAAAAAAAAAAAAAAAAAAAAAAAAAAAAAA